>OX465097.1:14261479-14341479 GCA_949987625.1 Chalcis sispes
AGGTATACATAAAAATAATTCAGGTTGTATACACGCTCGACAGCAACGAGCGTACTTTAATGTAAATTTGAAATTCAAGCCTCGGAGTACACGAAGGGAGAGAGAGAGAGAGAGAGAGAGAGAAAGAGTGAGAAAAAGAAAGAGAGAGAGACAGAGTAAGAGAATTAACGTCGATCTTTAAAGTGCGTGTAAAATAATTCTTAAATCAGCGATACGCGTTAAATCAAATTATTAAAATAGAAAACGATATATTTTTCAAGCCCGTTAAATGGTATAAAGTAAACCCATTAGATTGTTGTTAAGATGAAGTTTGATGTTTTCGGATAACGTCTTCGAAGGCATTAATTATACATGTACAGTATATATCGGCTTCTATTTCGAGTTTACATTATTCACGATAGTCCCGCGGCGGATTTTCTTTTTCTCGAATACTACCTATCGTGCTTATTTATTCAACGGATGTAAGCGCGCTTTAACAAAATAGTGAAACTCTCTCTCTCTCTGGCGCTTACAGCGCAGCGACTTGAACAATTTAAAAACGTTGCGCGTAAGATTTTTTACCGAAAATCGATGCGCTTATTTTTCGAGCGCGAGCTTACACGTAACATTCGTGCACACACACACACACACACACGAATTTACGTATATATGCAAGTATAAAGTCACACGAACACGAGCGCGTGGAACGTTCGGCCAAAGTTTTAACAGAATTCCGGTACGTGAGGTTGTACGTTTTCGTTACGGGTAACGTTTATGCCCATTGTAAACTCAAGTTTAGCTTCATGTTATATTATTTGTCGCTGACGGAATGAAAATACTGCGTGGAGTGCGCCCGCGCGACACATTGTCCGACGGCACTATTTTTATATTTCGCGGCTATTCTTACTATACTTGACTCGCTTCTCTCTCTCTCTCTCTCTCTCTCTCTCTCTCTCTCTTGCTTGCTCTCTTACGATTGCTCGTGAGATTTTTAAAAAGAAAAACAAAGAGAGAGAAAAAATAAAGCAAAAAAAAAAAAAAAAAATTCGACTCCCCTGAACAACCACGCAACTGCTGTATACGACTATTTTTATCCATAAATTTGACACTCCGATGTATCCGTTCTTTCCCCTCGTCTATCTCTCTCTCGCTTTCTCCCGAGAGCAAACGTCAAAATACAAGCTGAAGTACATTTTGTTTTTGACGCGGTCCGGATGCTATACGAGCGGAATTAGCGAGTGGTGAAATGATTAGTAATATGTGTACGTGTACAATGTTTTTTATTTTTCTTTCTTTCTCATTTTTTTATGAAACTTGTTTATCAATTTAACCAATGATTTGATTTTTTTTTAAACTTGCTACTTAATTAATCAAATTATGTGAGCGTACTTTTTATCCTGAGATTTATAGATGGTAATTAATAATAATGTTTATGTAAATTTTACTGGTTCATTGATTCGCTGTTTTGATTACAAGGTAATATCTAATTAAAATTTTTATACAAATACTTACCAATGATTTCCTCGATGAAATAAAAATTTCGTCATATCATGAATATTTATTTTAATCTATGACATTTTAAAAGCAAAGGTGTTTTCCTTAAAATAATAATTAATGAAAAAGTAATTGATACTGTCGTAAAATATTTTAATCTTTATAATTTTACGCCGAAATGACGATCGCTTTTTCATTTTTTTTTGTTTTGTTTTTTTTTTTTTTTTTTTTTTAATCTAAAAGCTAATAAGTAAGCCTTTTAATGAACCTCAATAAATACTAAATAATAAGTCAAAAGAAACTCGTAATGTGAATAACAAGAATAATACCGCCGCACAGCAAAGCGCAAACTATAAATATATTTACTCGGCAAACTTTTCAACGAAGCTCTTCGTTTAATTCCATCGTCTACTTTCCCCCTCCGCCCTCTTAATTATAAAGCTATAACCGTAAAAATAGAAGTAGCCGCATCGCTTTTATGCGCGGAGCCAATAAAATCCGAGCGTCGCAGTCGCCAATACAGAATCCATGAATGCATCCTGAATAACTCTTTTGCCATGCGTATATACGCGCATATACATATAGAGAAGCCCGTAAAATTCTCTTTAACGGAGCTGTATAACGCGCGCAATCATCTCGTCAATAGTCACTGTGGCGACTTGATGACTCGCTCTCTCTCTCTCTCTCTCTCGATTTTTTTTTTTTGTTTCTTATTTTTTAACCAGGCAGTCCATGAATTTCTTAAGACTGACGCTAACTACTTCGAGAAAACAGTTTCGTGGTAAATTTTTTAATTGAACGTTGAATGCTCGTAGCCGTCTTAGATAATATTTATTTGAAGGATTAAATTTGCTTTCGTTAAAAATTTCTTTTATGCAAAATAATTCGATATAACGTTTTTATGAAATATCTTTCGTATTATCGTTAAATAAACGCGAAGTTTTCAATTTATCCTTTAGTACATTTACGTTCATTTCTCGTAAAATTTATTATACATTTACGTAGATTTGGCTATATCACGTAAAAAAAAAAAAAAAAACAATGTTTCAGTAATATTTGTAAAAAGATGAAATTTCTAGCTCTATATTTCAATAAATAAGATATAAATATGTACATTTATATATCCACACAGATAATATATAATCATCCATGCGCTCTTCTATTCAAAAGCCAAGGGGTCTGCATTCGACGTCGATGTGTTCGCGCTCGGGTGCCATCAGTCATTACTCTTCGATATTATAGGCTCGCGGCTACTGTATACATACATACACATATACCATCTTGCATCCCTTTTCGAAGTCCGCACAAAAGTCACACTTCCTTCCCTTCCGACGAAGAAAAAGAAAGAGAGAGAGTGAGTGAGAGAGAGAGAGAGAGAGAGAGAGAGAGAGAGAGAGAGATAGAAAGGTGCTTGTCTCCTCGAAGCACGTCGCTCGTTCGCGCTCGCTCGCAGGAAGCGCTTTGTTTTCATACAAATACACGGCGCCCATCCTCTCCCTTTCTCTCTCTCTCTCCCTTTCTCTCTCTCTCTTTCTCTCTCTCTCTCTTTCTCTCTACATCTCGCAATCCAAGAAGAAACGGACAAGACAGGCTTGTCAAGTTGCCAGGGCTCTCTATATATCTCTCCCTTTCTCTCTCCTTTTTCCTAAGCGCTACCATGCGTTTCTAAAGGGAACGAGACTTCGTATACGGGTATGAAAGAGAGAGAGAGAGAGAGAGTGAGAGAGACAAAAGCTGCCCTCGGGCTTACTCATCGCGAGGCGCATTCCCGAAAACTCAGAAAGCACTGATGTACTCTTTCTCGTATTTTTATTTCTTTCTTTTTTTTTCTTTTTGTTTGTAAAAAATCGTAATATGCCACGCGGCTCTCTTTTTCTTCTGCTTCTTCTTCATCTACTTCTTCTTTCTACGTAACTTCTCAGCTTGCTTTCTTTCTTTATATCGTTTTTTTCCTTCTTCTTTTTTCAGCGCATTGTTTTCCAATTTCACATTCATTCCACGCAATCACGTTTGAGGTACTGTTATCAGGCTACCGCGGGAGAGAATGAGACTCTCTTTCTCCCTTCCTCTGTTTTGTCTTCTTTTTGGAGAAAAGAAGCGTATGACCACAAAGGAATGTCTGTAGATTTGAAACGATGGTCTCTTGGGAGCCTTTTGGAAAGAAGTCTCAAAGTACGCGTGGGAAAGAGTAATTATTGCCGCGGTGTTTTCCCATTTATCAGTTGGTGATTTTCTCCTCGTAGCTCGAAGAAATACCTTTGCTTTTTCATTTTTTTATTTTTCACTTTTTATTCATCGTAAAGTTCTTTTGATATAAATCACGTCGCAACAATAACTTACACTTGTTCATAAATAACTGAAAAAGATGAAATAAAGATTTGTTATTATTTTATTAAACGAAACAAATTAAACTAACAAAACAATTTTAGATCGTAAAATTACAATAAAATTTTTCATTTCGTCGTTCAAAATGATTTATTGGGCGAAGAATGAAGACAGTTCGCATTAAAGCGCGCGAAAATTGGAATTTAGTAGAAATTCGTAGGCGTTCTCTTCGTTACAGAAATGTGCGATGAGCTGTGGGTTATTTTGAGAGGTTTAAGCTTATTTAAGTCAACGTTTATATACACGTATGACTTTCTCTACACTTTTGTGACAACCTCGCTGTAACGCTTTATGCATATGACGTCAAATTTCCACCGTAAATAAGATATGAAAGATTTCCCTTTAAAATTCCTTGTTACGAAAATCATGGAAGCTTCTGAATTATAATTTAATTCACATAAGGTGGAAAATTGTTCAATTAAAAAGTTTTTGTCTCATTTCTATTAATGATTTTTTTGTTTTTCCATAAAAGAAAAAATAATAAATAGATAGATATGGGTGTAAGTAATAAGCATACTTGGAAAACGTTATTCATAATTTTATTGAACCATTGCAATTTTCATTATTCTTTTATTCAATTTAATTCAACGTCGACCACACTGAAGTATGCACTTGCATTTAACGGGTGAATGACGGATGAAAAGCAAAAAAACTTTAAACTTACTTCTGCATAATTTTACATAATAAGCATTTTTGCTCTCGTCCTTTCCGACCTTGTTTCTAAGCGTAATTTTTCAAAAAAAAGAAAAAAAAAAAAAAAAAAAAAATGAAAAAGTGGAAAAAGTTAAAAAAAAATGAAGAAAGAGAGAAAAATTTAATTCAGCAAAGCTATGCGGTTAAAAGCTCTTGAAATATATTTTTTTTTTTTTTTGCGCTCGCGTGCATATTTCACATGGCATTCACGTGCGGAATTAGAACTCGAAGTCTCCGTTTTCGTGTGCGCGCACGCTGTACCCGTAAAACGTTGAACAAAGTATATAAATAGATATTAATATGAAGGAAAGAGAAAGAAAGAGAGAGAGAGAGAGAGAGAGAGAGAGAGAGAGAAGTAACGAGGAAAGAGAAGGGAGAGATGTGTATATACGCCGTGATATTTGCAAGGCTCATGTCGCACGTCATTATGGGCGCACGTTGGTGTGTTGCATTAAATGTCATTCACGACAGCACAAATCTATTTTGAAATCGCCCGACTGCCACGAGATATGTATGCGTCGTACTCGTTATGTTTGTAAGTATGAAGAATCGCAAGCCCGGTTTGCATACACATACATGTATATATACGTGTATGTACGCGAAGTTGATATTAAATATACAAGTGTTGGATTTCAATCACAGCATGAAGTTTTATTATATATTCGGCAAATCCGCTACCGGAGTTTTCGATTGTCATTATCTTGGTAGAAATAAAAGAACCAGCTCTATTGTTCACCAGTATAATTTTAAAATATGCTATGTAAACAGCTTAACGTTGCATATAATTTTGATTCTTTCGAACGGCTTGATACGCGTGAGTTTCAAAAAGAGAAAAATACGAGGATAACAAACGCTATTCTTTAGAAATTTCGTCTCTAAAGTCTTCAATTAATTATGTACACAATGGCGTAAGAAGGCTCGCGTGATGCGTAAGTGATTCCAATGATGTTTTTTTTCGGAATCACCGCGGCATTTCTAATTAAAATTAATTCTGTGTAAAGGCCACCCAAATTGATCATAGCCTAATTACAGAAAGATGACGCATTGAATAACGCGGATATTTCATGATAAAAATACTAATTTGAATATTAGCAGAGATACTCAATTGAAAAATTTATCAAAATGTCAATGAACTCTGAGGTTTATTGTTGATTAAATGTTTATTTTGTACTTGAGAACTTGTGACTGAATAGTAAATAAAGTTTACTTTTGATTTAAAATAATTTTTAGTTTAGTGACGACAAGATCAAATATGTAAATTATTTTAATCTCAATGTACCAAAAAGTAATGTAATACAAAAAATATAAATAAATAAATTTATTATATTTAAAAATTTATTTTACAATATAAATTATAGATAAATTATTTTTATTTTCTATAAATGTTTGTAATTTAGAATCAATCCTGCAAAAGATTGACATTATTACTGAAAATATAATATCATTAGAATTTTAATATAACAAGTAACCGATTTCCAATGAAATCCAACATTTTCGATTATCTTTTTTAAATTTTTCATATGGTCAAAAAAAAAAAAAAAAAAAAAAAAGGGAAAAAAGAAAAACTGAGACGCGCATCGACAAATATGCACATGTATCAATAATCGTTTCAACGATAAATATCAACTGTAACAATTATCGAGTTTTAATTTAATAACAATCAAAACCAACATCGCCGTCCGACAATCATATTTCGCAATGCGCACACCGCTTGCACAATACATTATTATTTGTCCGAGAATCAGGAAAAATCAATCGACGGGGAGTTCGCTTGAGCCTCCATCCTTGTAAATAAAAATTCATGACGAACGAGCGATAAAGCGAAAGAGAGAGAGAGAGAGGGAGAGGTCGAGAAAGCGCAATGCAATGTGTACACGCACCGTTGTGTATTATACGCGTACACACGTTGTCGCAACGCGTGTCAATAAGAGATATAGGCAAAGCTCCATAATCCAGTGCTCGAAATGCCATTCGCAGTATCTCACCCATACGTATAAATACATACATATATGTACACGCTAACGAAAGAGCGAAAAAGAGAGAGAGAGAGAGAGAGAGAGAGACTTGTATACACGCAGGGATTTGTAGAGGGGAAAAATCGTTGAGATTGCGTAACGTAACGCGACGTAATGGCGCGCATGTGCGTTCGCGCATTATCATAATTCCATTGTATTACTTACACTTACTTGCCTTGCGCGGATCGTTGTATATATACACACGATAAACGTACGTATATTTATTCGAGCGACTATTCTTCGCGCTAACTGCAAGAGCCGAACTTACGGTGTATGTATATGTATTGGGTAGCATTAAGATTGACGAGTGGAAACGAATAAAAATGTCCTCGTCGTAGTCGAACCCATAAATCCGTGGCCGCGCGTTCGCTTTGTTCCTAACGCGCTTCCTTCGACACTCAACTTCTCATTAGTGACTCATACCAGAATATAAGCCCTTCTCGTTCTCTCTCCCTCAACGGAAGCCGACCGCGATCCTCCAAGCAAGGATTCTCTGCTATATGTTTATATATGTATATAAATGGAGAAAAGAGGAGCGAAGAAGACGTTTATTTAAGTTTTATGCGCTGTTACTGCTACTATACATAATGATATATATATATATATATATATATATATATATATATATATATATATATCATTGTTACTGATACCGGTAGAAAATCAATACCATATATACACATATATACTTTGACTACGGTCATCGATATATACGTAAATTTAGGCAATTTGTCCTTCGCGATACAGACGAGGGTTGTCTTACTTTCTCTCTCTCTCTCTCTCTCTCTCTCTCTCTCTCATTCTCCTTCGCTCCGTCTAATACCTGATGTAAGATATTATCTTACGAGGAATAGCCTCTCTTGCGTTCTCTCCCTCTCTCTCTCACTCTCACTTCGCGAGACGATATATAGCAAGCCAGATAGACGAGGTCGTATAATGTAAGCGCTGGGTTGCGTGGGTGGAGGAAGCTTGATTTACATGCGTCATCGTCTTGTACAGCGGTATTAAGTTCTCTAACGGTCTGAAACCGCTCGTTGTGTTACTCAAGATGAAATAAAGAAAAAGAGATCGAGAGAAAGAGAGAAACGAAGCCAAGTCATGTACGCGAAAAAGACTAATGGAAAAATCCGCGCGTATCGCCGAATCAACGAAAAGGAACAATAAACAGTACAACCCCAGTTTTTCGGTGACCATTTCGAGTGCGCACGATCGTAGCCTCCACAGCGGAAGAGTGGACGCATCCTCGGCCGATTGAAGAAATCGCAGTTTAATGGAACGAGGGTGATACGGCCGCCGCGTGCGTTAATATACGCGTCGAATACGCGGATATACTATACGTAGGGTTGGAGGATCGAAAGTCTCGTCGACTTGTCGTAACCGAAGATGAGTCAGATTCCAGTCGGAGATTTATGTTTCTTCTCTACGTACGTTTTCTCTTTTTCCGTTTCATGCTCGCATCTCGCGACGAGAGCAACTTTGTGTATACACATACACATAGTGAGACACACACGCGAGTCAACGAGTTTTCCCTTTTCCACCCTCGCGCGACTCATCTTCCGGCTTCTCTCTCCATCCCTTCCTTTCTCCCCATCTTCCTTGTCTATCTTCGCACTACATCTTCCGCGTGCAGTTACTCGAGGATAGAAGACACGAGGGAGGCCGGACCAAGAAGACGTCTCCGAGAATGATTAATCAGTATATATATATATACAACGCGCTCAACGAAGCGGTATCAGTTTTAGCCTCTCGCCGAGAGTTGTACAGTTGTAGCGCAACGCGGCCAACGTAAACAAGCCGGCTTGTACTTACACGCGTAGTCATATGTATCTATATGTGTGTCAGCGAGTCGACTGCGGCGGCTCGGGAGGAAGGAAGATCGTTTTGGTTTGCCGTCTTCGCGCGAACAATGTATACGAGTGATAAGCCGTAAACACGGGAAGAGCAATATTTGCCTCGCGTGGGCGGATTATGTACGAGGTGATGCCTGATTGCGAGGACTTACGAGCCGAGATATTGACGCTTAAAACGTTTTGTCTTTCTGCCTACTATTATACGTTATTTATTGTAACGTCCTCTCCTTTTAAAGATTACACCTCGTTGGCTACGAGCAACGTACGTAATAAATTAAATCATTGATCGTAAAATATTTTTATTCCGATTACTTTTTAATCATACTGTTAACTTATTTTTCTCTCGGTTATATTTTTTGTTACATTGAAAGTGTCGTTGTTATCAAACAAAAAATGGAAGCAATTGAAAAAATGGATAAGTTGGATATCAAGGGTATTAAAGACATCGCATGGTTTGTCGACATGTATATACGGTGGGGAAGAATTGAAACGTTACCCCTCTTACAGAAAGATATCCAAATTGAGGCAAATTACTCAATCCGGGATAACTTTGAAAATTGAGCGTACAAAATTACGCTGAATTCGGTTTATTTTCGCAAGGGTGAAGCCGCATTATGGTTTCTTGTTATAATATCACCTATTTCGTTCACGAACAAATAATTTTAGTTGGATCAACAACATTAAGTATTGTTTTTTTTTTTTTCAGATTTCTACGCAATATGCGTACTCAAGTTAATCGAACGTTTTCATTACGTGTACTTTTATTTTTGTTCAATAATCTAAAGGATTATTGTGAATTATTTTTTATTGAATGTGTTTCGTTTAAAGTAATAATTTTAATCTTTTAAGCGAATAATCTATGAATACATTAAACACGATTGTCTACTCATCATGAAATTAGCATAAACTATGCCAGTGCATCATACTTCAAATGATATTCTCGTTACGTAATGAGCATGTAGCGCCAACAACAAAGACCTACATCTCTTTACCTCTCAAAAGATTCTAAATAAACGCCTCATCGTATGCGCAGGCGTTAGTTGAGGCTGTACGAGTAGGGTTTTCACGCGGACTATATTATATATATATATATATATATATATATATATATATATATATATATACAAGTATTACGGCGCATTGCACTTGGAAAAAACTTTTTAAGCTAGCGCGAAAGCGCGCTTAATACTCAAAGAGACGAAGAAGCGCGCTTTCATATATATATATATATATATAACGGAGGTGACACTTTTTCTTTCTCTACTGTCGGCGTGATGAGGGCCAATTAAACGACGCGTTGGGAACAACGGCAGCCGCTCTTCTTTTTCTTCTTCCTTCTCTTTATCATTACGAGGAGTGAGAATTTTGAGACCCACGAGACGGCGCCTTGGAAATACGAAGGCACTTCTTCCGACAAACATAATCGCTCGCGCGCACCGAGAGAGATTAACAGCTATTTTATTGGGTTTATTAAGCGAGTAATTAGGTCGAGACTTCTGTGTCGTTCAACGACGAGAGTGAGAGAGAGAGAGAGAAAGACAGAGAGATAGGGAGTATCTCGTTTTGAGCAAAACGTACGGTACTAGCGCTACGAGTTTTTGTCGAGGAGTGGGTTTTATTGCGCGAAGCTTCAGCAGCATCGCGAATGACTTAGGAATTACTTTTATATTGTGAGCCGCGCCGCGCCGCGGTGAACGAAAGAGGAAGAGTCGCTCGCTCGGGCGCGCGCGACTGGGTGGACGTGAGTTATCCGCGCGACGTGTGTATCTCTTGTCTTCGCCCATCTCTTGCACGCGCCTCCGATTTCTTCTTAACGCTCGACTTTCTTCTTTGTCTTGCGTTTTCCTTCCAGCCATGTCGTTTAGCTGCGCGATTCCGATCTCCTTCTCGTTCGTTTCCTTCTTATTCTCTTTCTCTCTCTCTCTCTCTCTCTCTCTCCCTTTTTCTTCTTCCTTCTTCTCGGCATCATTTCTTTGTCGCGAGTCCGGCGGCGCATTTATCACCGCGGGATTCGCGAAAGTCGAGTGCGAGATTATGAATGATGGTAATTACGTGGACGCGTCGTCGGAGAATATGTGGGATGGGCCGGACTGCTCTCTCTCTCTCTCTCTCTCTCGCTTCTTTTGGAATTTCAGAATGTTTGTTTAACAAGCGTGAACGCGAGATGGTATATGTCTTGTCGAGTGCCTCGAAATGTTTTTTATAGTTTGTAAATTGGCTGTGAACGATGTTCTCCCTCTCGCTCTCTTCTGTTGCACTTTTTTTTCTCTTATTTTCCCTTCAAGGAATTGATATTTCGCATGGCTGCTATTCGAATTGATATATTTTGTGCGAAGAGATCTGTTGAGAAATTCACGTTTTAAATTGCGGCCTCGGATTTTTATAACTTTTTGATCCTCGTAACTTTAAGCATTACATTCAATTTTAATACACATTTGTATACCTTATACCTTTCCACTTAACGTGCAATTTAATGAGCACGGCATAAATGTTTACACTTTTCAAACGTCATAATTAACGACCGCAATAATTAATCTCAGTCAAGTAAACGTATGCGCGTTATGTAAATAAACTCGTTATATCTCGAGCATGCATCAAACGTTAGTCTAGGATGAAAATTGAGTATAGCAACGAATCGCATTAACATTCAAATTTGTTACATTATTCCTTCGATTGTTGTTTACCGAGATAGAATGCTCGATCGATTGAAGTAATAAACGCCGTTATACTTACATCTCGTATCTTCTCGTTTATTCTCGCTTTTAAAAGCCTCGTTTTGCCCGTTTCGTAACAAATCGAAGCTAGAGCGCTAAAGCGCGTGACCGAAGGAAACGAGGAATAAAAAAAAAGGAAAAGAGAGAGAGAGAGAGAGAGAGAGAAACCAAAGAGAAAAAAAAAGTGGGGGAAAAGAAAGAAGAAATTCAATTTCGATCTTTTTTTGCCAAGTTGCGTTCTGTCTCTCTCTCTTTCTCTCTTTCCCGCGAGAACGAGAACGAGAACGAGAACGTCCAATTTACTCGAGTATTTCAGAGAACTCGAGCCTCCTTACGCGTCTTCCTTCCTCTCTCTCTCTCTCTCTCTCTCTTTCTCTCTCTCTCACTTTTTCTTTCTTCGCTCGACGAGCACTCTTTATTTTTTTCTTCTTTTTATTTTTTTGTAAGGAAAGCCGAGTGGCGAGTACATTCGTGTTCGATGCTTATTAAAGAATCAAATTTACCAACTCTCCCATGAGCAACGTGCGTCTTCTGCTTGCCACGCGCGTTTTCTCAAATTTTCAAAGATTCATCGAACGTGTAATTGAAGAAACTCGACGGCGAAATCGTCGCTCGGCGCCGTATTATATTTCAATTACTATGAGACACGCGAAGAGGCAGTTTCGGTCTTCTCTTCTTTCTCCTACCGTTGCATGTATGACAACACGCATAACACATATCCTCGCGCACGTCTAACTCTCGCAAACATTTGCGTTTTGACCGAATAGCAAACTCTTCCCTCTTTTTCTTACCCTTGAATATTATTCAATGAGCCAAAATGCAAACGAAATTCTTTCTTTCGTCCGTCCCTTATGTGCGATCGTATAATATACATACTCCGAGGAGATTTTCCTTTTTTTTGTTGGCCGTTCTTGGGTTCTTGCCGTGCCCCATTATATGCGAAACGAGGGAGAAAAAAAAAACGACAAGAGGATAAAACACGGAGTTAGTCCCAGGAGAGAAGTTGTGTACTCGCTAATGAAATCGCGTTTGAACGACTCGAATTGGAATTGATTTCGGGATAGTCTCTTTCCTTCGTTCTTTTCTTACTTTCTCTTGCTCTCTTTTGCGTGCGTCGCCAAAAATAAAGAGGAAAAACGATGTGCAAATAAGATGAAATCGCTCGATGTATATGGAAGACGCGAGAAATAAAATTGAGCATTTATATTGAAACGACAAATGACGGAGGAAATGTACAATAGTACAATAATTGCTTTTTCATATAGTTAGATTTTATAACGATGCAATATACTTTGAATAGGTGATCGAGTCGTAAAAACATTCGTATCAATTTCACATTTTTTCAATATTTAAGTACCTTTTTATTTAAGAAACATTTCGTTGCTCGAATCTTTTGTTATCGTGCAGAAAAATCATCAAATTCTATTTAAATTCGAGCGCTTGATATGTTTATATCAGCCATCAAATTCTCGATATTAATACTTTTGAATATGAAAACTAATAAAGCGCGCTTCCTTATCACAGTCATATATCTTATTGGGTCGAAATTGTGCACTTCAATGTATAAAACAGCTGTGGCTACAAAATTGACACCGTAAGAATTACCCTCGTAAATTTCATCACGATATCTCGAAAGAAAGCGTCGAACTCAGCTGTTAGATAAAGTCTTGTAGATCATAGGGTCTATTACAATAAATTATTTCGAATTTTAAAACTGTTGGAACTCACCACTTTTGCGTGCATGTATATGCATATATATATACACGCAAACCGTGAATTTTAATACAACTTTTATTTAAGTGCGGCTTTTTCGTACTGAAATTTAAACTCGGGGAAAAACGTTTACAATTTCAGGACGTATCTGTATAATTAAAATCCTCGCGTCTAAAGAGTAAAAGAGAGAGAGAGAGAGAGAGAGAGAGAGAGAAACCATATACCTTAAACACCGGTAACAGGACACCGAAAAATCGTTCAAACGACTTTTCAGTAAGTGTGACTCAGGGCGCTTGCAGATCGAGTAGTGCAGAGTGCAAGAGAAAGAGAGAGAGAGAGAGAGACGGAGTATTATCGTCGCCAGGAATAATACCGCAAATTTATGCCCTCGCGACGATACGAGAGCCGTGATAACAGTCGCAGGCCTTCAATCTCTCGTAAATCGCTTTGGCGCGCTCCGCAGCTACATGTGCGTGCGTGTGTGCAACGGATGCCGAGAAAGAAAGAGAGAGAAATATTCGCGCATCGGGCGAAGTTTACGATTTTCGCGATAATCGCTTGACAAAACATGGGAAACCGCCTATAGAGTATAACCAAAGAAGGGAGGGAAGCACATGAGAGAGAGAGAGAGAGAGAGAGAAGCGCGGGTAGCCGATAATTTCCGGACGCGCACGCGGGTAAAACAAAGTCGCAACGAGCGACGATGTTGAGAGGCTAATGAAACTCGAGGAAAAAATTTAAGGGCAGCCTGAAGCTCTTTCTCTCTCTCTCTCTCTCTCTCTCACTCTCTCTCTTTTTTCTCTCAGCACGGTTTTAATCGGGCAGCCGGCTCTCGTTGCGCGCGCGTATACGCGAGTTTTATGCGCGAGTCCCGCGAATTTACTCGTTATATGCACGTATATATCGGTTTATACGTTTCTGAACGTATGTTTATGCGTAAACATATATATAAGTACGTAGGTGCGTGAGCGGATTCTCTGCATTACATACAGATCATGCGTGTATTGTCGGAAGGATTTTACGGGCGCGTGTGAATTATGCGAGCCGATGTTAATGTATTGCGCGTCGAGGAGCCGAGAGCTTTTTTTTTACGTTAGAATGACAGGTATGCCCGGCGCGCCAATTGTAGCCGGTGCCAATTAATCGGGAATTTGTGTGGCGTTAAACTTTAAAAGTACGATTTTTTTTTTACATCGAATGTAAAAATTTTTAAGCAATCTTTTTTTTTTTTTTTTTTTTTAATAAAAGGATGGAAGCATAAACTTGTAAGGTATAATGAATTTTAAAATAATTGTGAATTTCATTTGTTTTGGTTTTAATTTGATAGATTTTATCAATATTTTACATATAATTTACCAAAAAGCCAATTAAATCCATCTGAAATCTAGTGAAATCAGGTAATCATAACCGAGTTGTTATATATTTTTCTTTTACATTATTTGTCTTTGTAGATACAATAAGTATAAATATTGATCGATTCGACTTTTAAATCTATAAGTTCATATGAATTTTAAATACTTGTTGAAATTCGATATGTCCTTCAGGACGTTTGATTGCTCTATAAGTTTCCAATAATTACATTTTGTAAGTGTCGTAATTTATCGATATCGGGTCACAATACTGTGATACACTTATTTGTAACAGATTCAAAAATACGATATTTTTGAAATCTGAATTTTAAATGTAAATTTTCAAATATAAATTTGAAATATAAAGTAATGAATAATCCATTGAATTTTATAAGCGTCACGATTTTTAGATGAAAATAATTTTGTTTTTAACTTTATAAAGTTTACGATGTTATTTTATATTTGTTAATTTAACGCGAATACCTTATAATGGCCATCGATAAAAAAAACATGTCAAATAAGATTTCAATACATGCACGATTTTTTATACCCATTGAATGGTCAAATAATTTTAATATTCAAAATTTGAAAATGTTCAAATATTTGCTCTTTAAATTTAACGTCGCTTACAAGTTGAGTGCTTCTTTTTAACCTGCTTTTCTGCAACTTATCAGCTTAAATGACAGGTGTTCTTCTTTTTGTATTGTTCAAATTTTATTTATTCAATATTATAATTTTTATTATTAATTAAATAAAAAATTATTAATTACCGTTTCTTGGTTTTTTTAATAATTGATCGATAAAAAATTAATATTTACCAATCGATATTATTAATAATCAATTTTACCGCTATTAAAATGTCGTCGTGCAAAATTTTTGCACAACACTAAAATATTCATCGCGAAAAATTTCTTATACTCTATTAATCATATTAATAAATTATCAATTCGAATAAAAAAACTCGATTGAATTATAAGATCCACATTCAAAATTACCATGAAAATTAAATTTATTAATATCGCTTATAACTCAACGAGTCGAAACCGCTTCGGTAACGTCACTTTGCCGCAATTATCCTTCATTTAATACATACATTCCACTATTAGGTTCTTAATTATCACGGCTACTACTTTCAGCATTTAATAGCCATTAAATATCGAGCACGCAATATCGTCGTAATTCTAAACAAATCGACGATATAATATGCAATCGATTCTTAATCGATCGATCGGCCCTCCTTCTTTCCGCTTTCAACCGACTTTTATCCATTACATTTCACTTAATCCCATTCAAGATCCCGTAAATCCGCGACACTTTGCGCTTACTTACGCGTACGCGCCGATGCACAACTCCCTCTAAATTTTCTCCGCGCGCGTCGTGCTCACGCATCTTCGGCAACCCACGCGCAAGCTTGCACGCATATACTCTTTCGTCGGGTTCTCATATGTATATCTTACATATATTTATATGTGCATGCGAATACTCGTAGTGCAACGTGTATATATGTATATATATATATACATATATACGCATAAGATGAGACCGACGGCTTCGCTAACGAGAATTAAGAGAACCGGTTTTCTGATTCTTCTTCGCATCGAGCGGCAAGAGGGGAGACTTATTCGGTTCGATCGTTCTTCTTCTTCTCTCTCGTGCATATACACATATATAGACGCTCTTCGGTTCCGCTTTGTTTACGAGGGCCGCGAGGCCGTTTGTTTCTCGTCGATCCTTCCTGTACATATACATATACTTCTGCGTATAAATGAAAGGGACGAGGATGAGGCGGCTACCGCGACTTTTTTCATACAAGCGACGGGCCTATAACGAAGGCGTCGCGCGATCTATATACTCTCGCGGATGACCGCCGCGCAGTGCAATTTACGCGAGAGCTCGGCGACGATCCACGCAATTAATATCCATTTACGGGATGGAAAGGTGGGCGGAAATGAAAAAAAAAAAAAAAAAAAACCGGTAGTGACGTCCGAGCGATTTCCCGTCGTGCGTTTGCTTTTGTCCACGTATCTTCCTTCTCTCTCTTTCTCTCTCTCATTCTTTCTCCCTTTCTCTCTCCCTTTCTCTCTCTCTCTCTCTCTCTCTCTCTCTCGCTCACTCTGTCCGTCTCGTGTCGTCCGCCCTCGCTTTTCTCGTCTCTTTACTCTATCTATCTCTCTCTCTCTCTCTCTCTCTCACCTCCCCTTTTTCTCGTCCTCTTTTCTTCGATCCTTTTGCTCCCTATTTTCGAAGCAACGCCATTAACATTGTAAAGGGTAATTAGAAAAAAAAAAAGATACTTTGATCCTGTATTTTACGATACTTTCATGGAAATGGAGAGGGGAAGTAGTAAAGGTAGACGGTCGCTACGAGTCACCGACGACGTCGACGACGAGAGCTTTCAGCGTACTACGTCTCAGAAATAATTGTTTACTTTGGGAAGGAAATTTGTTTTTCAATGCCGAGAAAGCTATTCGTGACTTCTAAATTAGCCTGGTCACGATAAAGAAAATACTGTATAAATTTAGTTAAAAAGCATCGCACGATAGATGAATTCTTACATGCGAATACCATTTTGTTAAATTCGACACTTTTATTGCGATGAATAAAGCTTGTTTAATTGAGCCAATTGCGCTATCGGCGCTAATTCCCTGTTATCTGAACGTAAATCGTACTAAATGCAAATTAACCATCAAGTGAAATCATAAAACCGATTTACTTTACTCTCAAGCCTACTACTACAAATTAATGATATTTTATGGAAAAAATCTGAAGCATTTGTACGGTTGCGTTATTGGATCTTTTTTCCATTATTTCAAAATTGATATATAACGTCAAATAAGAGAAACGACATTTTTATCAAATAATATAAATAATGTTTTACAATTTTATCAGTACAAAAGTATATCTCGTCAACCAAATTAATTACTTATATCTTTCAAATCTACTGGCAGTATTTGCTTAACGTTGATAATAGAACTTTAGAAATGTAAGGTATAGAATTTTTAGCGATCCGAGTACGAACTCGGATACAATTCGATGTGCAGAAATGAATCAACGCAGATATATATAGAGCGCAAAGAACGAAACCGTGTATCTCGATAGAAGTATTTTGGAAGTATCGTAGAAAAGTCTATCAAAATTGCGCCGTCGCAATTTCATCCAGCTGGCGAAAAATAAAAAAAAGAAAAAAAGAAATAAAAAATAAAACGCTGGAAAACCCAAAGTCATGGCTTACAGATCGCGGAAGCGTGAAAAAAAAAAGGAAATTTTTTTTTTCGCGAACACATCCAATTCCTATAAACCATTTTTCAAACGCCTTCCTAACTTTCGTTCAAAATACCGCTGTCTGTCTGCCCATTAAATCGTTCGTCTCTCTTTTGCTCGCGTACTTTTTTCTTTACTCTCTTTCTCTCTCGCTCTTTCACTCTCTCAGTTTGGCTCTCTCTAATCCGCCCACTGTGTCCGAACGAATCGTAATGGAGATAGCAGCAGCGCAGCTGGATTGACAAACGACGCGAAAGAAACAGCGTTGAGCGTACGACAGAGAGAGAGAGAGAGCGAGAGAGAGAGAGAGATGAGGGAGATAGGCGTCATCGAGGAACCGAGGGGTGGACGACGAGTTTTGCGATTCCCGAAGCAGAGCAACGCGCTGGACCAAACTGCAGAGAGCGGAAACGCAGTCTGTCGGCAAGAGAGAGAGAGAGAGAGAGAGAGAGAGAGAGAGACAGAAAGAGAGAAAGAGAGTTGACTGACTGGCAGAAAGGGCTATAGTGGCAAATCTATGAGGAGAAATCCAGCCACCTCGGTTTACAACGCGCCACTCGCGTATACTGCTCTCGGAAATTGCGAGATACGCACGTGTGTATACGCAGAGAGGAGATCGAGACGCACGCAACGAAAAAGAGAGAAATAGCTCGCGACATTATGTGTCGCGGCTTTTACGTGTATATATAGATAACGCATAACGGAAGCAAAACAGCATAGCAATTCGTCCGATAAGACCAATGTGCGCCGCATATACGTCACGTTACCCGTACCTTTGATATTTTGCTATCGTTGAAACTTAATTTGAAACCATTGTGAAGCAAAAGAGATGAGTCGTTGGATCAGAATGATCAAAGATTGTTATGGATTCTTGAATAAAATTCATCCTGAGGTAAAGTCGTTGATAATTTTGATATAGATACTATTTGCATTTATATACGTGCAGATGTAATCATCTCTTTCACTACATACTGATATGCAATCTCTATTTACAGCGAAAATATTTTACAAAGTCATATCTTAACCAATCAATAAAAAAAAAAAAAAAAATAAAAAAAAAAAAAAAAAAGGAAAATTACATAAACGTAAATTTAAATTTTGTCGATTTGTGGAATCGATCTCTGAAAAGTTTCGCAGGCGTGCGTATACGTGACAACGATGGTTGCTAGATATGTAGCGCTTTTTTCGTCTATTTTGTTGGGCGTCGAGAAGTCGATTTGCGGAATTCGCGCGATTGACGAATGCCAGGCGGAGAAAGAGAGGAATGGCAGTTTCGCCGCAGTGAGCGCGAAAAAAAAATTTCACCTCCGTAGGGTTGCTTTTGATTCGTTTTTGGCCGTGTGTCGCTTTTGCACGTGTCGCTTTCATTCTCTCTCTCTCTCTCTCTCTCTCTCTCCATCTCTCTCTTTTGAAGTAGTTTTATTCCATGTTGAGACTATATAATAGCTCAGGGAGTCGTATTTTTTTTACTATTACACATACTATAGATTTACGCGAAAATTTTGCATGTCAATATACGGTCATATTCGTAATAAAACATCGCGCAGCGTCTAGTCGTAGAAAAACACAAATTAGAATTATATAAAAACACCGTGCACTCGACGAGTCACTGTATGTACAAAACCGAAATATTTTGTCTGCCCTTTTTTTGGAGTGCAATATTTTTATTAAAGCGTTGCGTGACTGAAAATTACAATAAAATTACGATTAAAAAAAAAAAAAAAAAAATTATGAGTCGTGAAGTTTATATTATGAAATAAATGTTTATAAATGAATTTTTTTAAGCTAAAGTTTTGTAATAGTTTTATTCTACATCTTGATAAATTTATCGTAAAAAACATGACATAACGTGTACATAAATATAATTGAATAATCATGCAGTACATACGCCTACTATACTGCAATAAAATAATATAATTACAAGTATTTCAGCCTTTAAACTTAGAAATATTAAACTATAATTGTTTTTATTGCATAATTAATAACAGTACAAGCGAAAAAATTGAAACGCCTATTTAAAAGTGACGAGGCGAAACAGATCGAGCCCTGGAGGTATAACGGAACTGTATCGTTGGACTGTTGCAATATCCTTTAAATTATTATGTCATATATCATCTTTAAGACGAAATATATTCGCTCTTTAAGTGCACAATTATATCGCCTGAGTTATTAAACTTTTACTCAAATTATTATAAATTAACTTATTCCTTCGCTTGTATTTATTGTGGCAAAATTTTTTTATAAATTATTCATGAATTTAAAAAAAATTGATATGATGTAAAATTTAATGAGAATCTTTAACATTATGAACGATGTTTTAATAAGCGATAATATTCGAAAAAATTGCTAAATTTTAAAATAATTTAATCCATACATAAATTAGTTTTCGTCTTAATTTGCTTTATTGAATTATTTACAACGGATGCCTTACACGAGTTAAAGCATTATTGTAAAAGTGTTGCATTTTTGAATATTATACCATAATATGATGCTAAAATTAATTTACATTTTCATATAGTTTATGCAAAATTATTTAACGCGGTGAAAAAAAAGAATTAGAATTGTGCTTAAATTAATCAAAAAAATTTGTCATAAGAATGTTAAGTATGTACAAAATTTTGAAAATTTATCCTCTTTATAAAATAAAAAATATATATATTTAACAATGTTCCAAAGAAAAAAAGGACGAAGAATTTTTTCTGGAAATCGTCATTTCAATAGTGTACGAATAAATCGAATGTATTCACTTTATAAAAAAAAAAAAAAAAAAGGTAGAAGAATAAAGAAAAATCATATAAAATTTATTTTCGCTTAGCTGCCGACCGTTGTCGCTTGGATTTTCAAAATAGCAATGTCAGCATTTTTGAAAAGCTTGCGGATGAAGGAATCGATATCGAGTTACCGTATATATTTTAAAAGCACTCCTTCTCCCATACGCTTACGCCATTCTGCACAGTGTGTACGATATGAATAACGGTTGTAGGTAAAAAAGCGAAAGAGAGAGAGAGAGAGAGAGAGAAAGAGAGAGAGAGGGTGATATGAGTAGGAGATAGAGAAAAGGAAAAAAGAGGGAGAAAGAGAGCCGAGCTCCGGTTAGCAAAATGACAAGCGGTAAGTTATCGCTACTTTTGAAAGAAATCAGTCGCGCGCTCCCCGGCAGCGGTAGATCAGACGCCACGGAGGAAGTAATAATTAATAATCCTTATCGGGTTAAAGCCGATATTTTCCATGCACTCTTTCCGGCAGCCCCGCTACGCTATAGATAGTACAAATCATCTCAAATTCAAAACCAGAAGTCTCTCCTTATACATATTTTTAGACCGCGCGCGAGTTGGCTGCGAGCTTGTCTCTCGCTCGCTGGAAGAGAAGCGAGAGAAAGAGAGAGAAAGAGAGAGAGAAGAGCTCGAAGCTATTCTCCTTTCGCGTGCGCGTTCGCGACGACGGAATGAACTTTATTCACGCTTCTAACGACGCGTTATGCCCCCGTAAGTCCTGTCCGCAAAATGAATAAACGAAAGAAATTCCGCGAATCCGAAGTATTTTCAAGTTTTAAGTTTATAGCGCGCCGTGATGAAGAGCTTTTTGTGAAAGATTACCGATTCGAGAATTTTCGACAAGAACTTGAAGATTCGGTTTTGTTTTATCGAATTGATGAAAAACAATGTTGCCAAAGGAAATTTTGATCTTTTGAGAGTTTGTTGTTTGTCACGACTTCCCTTTTTGATAAAAATCAATGTCGATAGTATATTTTTACAAAAATTATAAAATATTTATTGCGAAATTGAAATTTAAATAAAGTCTTTTTTAAATTGGTTATTTAACTTAACTATAAATAAAATCAAATTTCATTTATTCAACATAGATGTAAAGGATTATTTTGTAAATAGCATCGTTACCAACCAATTTAAATAAAGTTTAATTAAATATAAAACTAAAGCAATTATACGTTATAAAAAAATATCCAATGAATTTTAAACAATTTCAAAATAATACTATTGATTTTTTTTTTTATTAAAGTATTATTATCTTCATAAATAAGTTAAAGAAATGTGTGAAACGATTCTCGTCAAGCTGTATCACCTTTTATATAATAATAAATCTTGAACTCAATTTTATAAGTAAATGTAGGATAATACATTTTATGATTAATTTTGAATTTCAAATAAAAATTTTATTACAGATTAACTCTTGCACGTAAAAGATTTTTTGTTATAAAAATGAAAATTGATATAATTCCTTATACAAAATTACATGTTTTTATATTTAATATACATATTTGTATCTTATTCTTATAAAAACCAAGTAATTATTCTATTCATATAATAATTAAAATTTAATAGTAGTTTAATAATTTTTTATGATAAATTTAATAAACCCAAGTTTTAAAAATTATCACAATCCTTCTTAAGGTTTCTTTTTTTAAAGGCAATGTTTAATTCAAAAATTTTTAACGATATCGTTCATAAAAATTAAAAAATAATCATTTTAAAATAAGTAAATTATAAAAATTTCATTATAGAAAAAAATATTTATACTAAGTTAAATAAAATATTGCGTTTCCTTCATTGTATAACGAACATTTATAATTAGTTTTAACGGATATTAGGCCCACCCAAGAAGTACAATGAATTCTCTTTTTTATATTATTCGCAGCATCTCGCCAGATAAATGTACGAGTAGCAAAAAGGAACAAGTTTCTCAAACTGCGGTGTTACAAAATTTTTAACGTCTCGTATGTTAAATTGAAAAAAAACAAGACCTCTAAAAAATAAAAGAAGTTTCCTTAGCATATAACAGTAATTTTTAACACTTAATGCTTCATGGTACATATAAAAAATCCGTGTGAATACACGTGTATTCGATTAAAGTTAACTCTTTATTCCATCATCGCTTCTCGAGCTCGGTAAACATGTGTCATTTTAACTTATGAATTTTCAGAAAGAAACTGACAATTTTTTGCATTGCCGTACGCGTAAATACAAAGCTTATTACTATATACGTGTATACATGCATTATTAAATTTAACAAGAACGTTTACATTCAGACGTAACTTTCCGATCAATTTTCATGTCGTCGAACCAATAAATACCGACAAAATCAAGGATTACTTTTCCATTGAAAAGGTACATAATCCGGAAAGCAGGACAGTAAAATCGATTCCCAATTCCTATATCAATCAGTCCGTACACCTGACAACATTTTCAAAATAAGCGGACGTAAACACATAGAGGTACACGAGGGAGGGAAACGAAAAGACCGAAACACGGGACAATGCCCAGGGCAAACAACGGATGGACCGTTGGAGACAGAGACGTCGAAGAGAGAAAGAGAGAGCGAGAGAGAGAGAAAGAGAGAAAGAGAGAGAGAGAGAAGGGAAGGGGTAGGGGGGAGAGGAGTAAGCGTTCGATACTCGAATTAATTGGGCCACGAGAGTAGCGCGGGTAATAGGGCCGTTGCCGTTGCCGGCCCGATACCAATCACCGCTAGCCGATCGGCTTCTGGACGCGAGCTCTCGCGCTCGCCTCCTCTTCGGATGACAAACTCCTTTAATTACGGAAATAGAGCTCCGAGCAATTTTGGTCCTACTACAACGCGTCCGCTGGCGCATCTCTATACCCGTCCTCCTCCTCCTCCTTCTCCTCCTTCACCTCCGCGTTCACAATTATGCGCCAGGAAGTGCAAGGGGGATGGATGCGCGCACGTGTATCATCGGTCAACTCACCCCTACTCTCTTCTCTGTCCCCCCTTAGATTGGGTGTATATACGTTGCATGAAAATAGAGAGGGAGAGAGAGAGAGAGAGAGAGTCAGCGATGATCGTTTGTCGGGATTCCGCGGCAACGTAACCTATGAAATTATCGGGCTTCGTCGGGCTTTTCGTCCGCGAAATCACACGCTTCCATGTGGACACAGAGAAAGGGAACGCGTACGTTCTATCGTGCGTGCATAGGAAATTGTCGAGCGTCACGGATTTTGTCAAGCTTTGCGGATGTGTGGCGCCACGCGACCGCCTTCCGTTTTTTTTTTTTTTTTTTTTTTTTTTTTTTATTTCGATGGTCACGTGCGCGATGCGTAGTATATTTCGGGAGTATTTCGAGCGAGAGCGATGATTTTCGAGGCGAGACTATTTTGTGTGTCTGTGTGTGTGTGTGTGTGTGTGTGTGTGTATACGCACTGTGAAATGATACGGTTGAACATAGGAAATGACTATTGTGAAAACGTTTCATGAAGCTATTTATGAATTTTGAAAATTATTGTATTGCGGAAGGTGATTCATCGTAAGGTTTCGGGAGATTCAATGCTATCGGTTTTGATCGCGTTATGCGAGTAGTAGTTGATCGTAAAAATAGTTGAAAACTTACGGTAAAATTACGTTGCATCTATAAAGTATCGTAACGATGAGTCTTTTGAAAATAACAATATTTTTGCAAACGCTTGTATAGTAAAAAATCGATTCGAAAAGATATTCTAAACAATAAAAATAAATTTCACCATCTAGCTCATTCATTCTTTCCAACTATCCCGACTATCTTTCTGCAACAGCAATAACACTCTCTTTTAACAACTCGTACTCATATTTTTCACATTCGATTATCCATAAGGATATAAAATAATGTAATGACTATCCAAAAAGACGTAGAAGTCACCTTTATCTATCTATGTACGTTTACATAAATGTATACTTATACTTATACGGAGTCGTTGGCTCGGGGATATTGATTACTAATGGTTCGGTAATTCTATTTAGCTGGCCGTGATGTCGTGGTCCACTGGGGAAGAGAATTTCGCCGGAGTACCGCTGTCACGCGTCACTGCCGTTGCGCACGCGGTCGCTCTTCACTTTCTGTCTCTCTCTCTCTCTCTGTCTATCCTCTTTCTCCTCACACCCATGCAAACCCTTTCTCGATCTTTCTCATTCTCTGCTACCTCTTCTTTTTTTATCGTCTCGTGCACAGTCGCTTTCCCTATTTTTATTTTTGTTCTATACCTTTTTCATCGTACTAATTTTACTTAGTGGTTTGGTTAATTTACGAAATAAAATTTTCGAGTGCGCGCGTTTGTAAATAGAGAACATTGATTTTTACATAAGTGTGGCGATTTTAGGTAAAAAATATTTCTTCAATTGCGAAAGTATTAAATATAATCCGTATTTATTGAAAAAAAAAAGAAATTCGACACACATTAATATTTCATAGTATCAACGATTTTCGTTTACTTTGAGTAAGCAAAGTATTACTTTCTTTTGTTCGCAAGAGAAAAATCAAAGTCTTAAAAAACACAAAAGAAGGCTTATGGACATAAATAAGGTTGTTCGTTTCAAAAGAGATAAAGCTTATTGCGGATTCAATCTCAATACAATGTATAAAAGATAGGGGATACTATATCACATATACATTATATATGTATAGACTATCTGAATCTACTCCCGAGTACAACCGCGTTATTTCTCGTCTTTTAAAAAACTTCACGTGCTATATAACACATTACTTGTTTGGTAAAATATCACCTTGCCGCGCATAAATAAAAGAACCGAAAATTCGCAACGTATCAACGTGTAATTAACGCGTTGATCCAACTAAAGGCGACCGCGCAAATTGATCGAGGAACTTGTTCGATTTCGTTCGTTAGGATCAAGATAAGATCCGCAAACGTATAAAGCCACCGCCGTATTCGCCGTTGCGTTATCTGCCAATTTCCCGTGTGCATTCTCTCACCCCCTATTCCACTTTTCCTCCTTTCTCTCCCTTCAACTGCGAGCTTCATTCCGTCTCTTGTCAGCTCGACGAAGAGTCCGCGGGCGTCGGAAGTCAGAGATACAAAACGAGACGAAACCAAAAGCGACAAAGAGAGAGAGAGAGAGAGAGAGAGACAGTCGCGTTCTATATACAACTCCCCTCAAGGGGGTTGAAGGGAAGAAACGCGAGTTCTCTCTTGCTCTCTCTCTCTCTCTCTCCCTCTTCGTCTCCCTGTCAATCAGCAGTTAAACAATGACGAAGCACCCTCGCGCGAAACTGATTTCGCCGGCGCTGCCCGACCACATCCATTTCGAGCGCTATTCTCGCTTACGTACATACGCGTATATACACACTATCGACGGTAAGCAGAACCTCTATTTACACCTAGGCAAATGTATCTCACTCGTTCTCTCGCTCACTCTCACACCCGAGCTGTAGATGTTGTGCGTGTATACAGATGCTTGTGTATGTGTGCGGATACGTTTCCCTTTCTCGATCAAAGTCTGCAGGGGGTGTGTATAATACTTTGCACGAGGCGAGTGAAAGAGAGAGAGAGAGAGAGAGAGAAAGAGAGAAACGTCGACTTTTGTATTCCTTAGGGAGGGTAATGACGTTACGGAGCGGTCAGATACTCGATGCGGATTTCACGGCATTGTTTTCACATGTGAATGTAGTGTTGCCGCGAGTATATATTTGTTTTTACATGCTGGTTTGTTTTTGTAAGCCTGTGTGGGCGCGTTCTGCGAGATTGTCTCGTTTCTTTTCTTCTTTTACTTTTATTTTCCCTCTATTTTTTTTTTTTTTTCTTTTTTGGCTCTTTTTGTTTCAAAGCTGTAAGTGACTCGGAGTTTGACTTTTGTTAAATCGAATAACCTACCGTTTTGTTCGCAAAATCAAAACTTGTTTTGTGTTCGCTTTGGATAAACTTTAACTATTTGTTTATACTCTTGCAATTATTCAAATAATCTGAATATACATATGCTACCCGAAATGTAGATTATTAAAAAAATAATAAAATATTCTTTAAAAAATTAAAATAAATAAAAAAATATATGAAAATATTTTATGACATTGATCTTTATATATATAAGTGTAATTTATTTATATACGAAAGTTAGAAAAATAAAAACAGCATTTGGTAACATATTTAAAAATTAATTTTAATGTATCATACATTTTTGTAGCGTAACAAATTTTAAATCAAAATTAAGAAAAACATTTTTAAAAATTGAACCACAATAAAAATTATTTAATTTAATATTCTCTACATACATAAATTTTTCTGAATTTATTGAATATCTTTTAAACGTTACGAGACATTGTTAAAATACTTTTAAAATAACTTTTGCCGAAATATTGTGGTGAAATGTAACGATATAATTTCCTTAAATAAAATTTTATTAAAATTTATTATAAAAATTGAGAAAATTTTTAACTAAAAAGAAAATAATAAATATAAAATTAAATTTTAAATATAATTTTAAACTTACGGTATTTATTATATTTAAAAAAAAAAAGAACTAAATAAATACATAAATATGATGACAAGCTTTCGAAAAAAGGTTGTAATTCTTTGATAATACCTCCAAGAAAGCATTGTCCTCGTGGAATACAATACATAACGCTTATATTTTCATCAAGATTATCCATATTGTTAACACCGGGAAGATATATTTACTCGAGCTTTAATTTTAACCTTTTTTATGTTCACTCTCTGCTCTCTGTCTTTCTATGTACCTCTCTCTCTCTCTCTCTCTCTCTCTCTCTCTTCCCCTTTTTATACGAAACGGGAAGCGCTTTTTTCACGTCAACGTGACGAAAAATGGGTGAGTTCCTTTGACCACAAATACTGCGATGCCATATTTCACATCAAAAACGTTGACATTCTGCAGGTCGCGCGGGGTATAACTAGTTTTAAAAAATGTCTCTTTCGTCTAGCGAGCGTGAACTACGTGAAAATGAACAATTTTTTTCATCCTTCCTTTTTTTTTTTTTTGCTACGACTTAATTAAGATCGGTCGCGTGTATTTTTTTCGTTACTGTTTTTTTTTTTTTTTTTTGTTTTTTGTTTTTTTTTATGTGGCAAATATAAATTTCGATGTGTAAATACTGACGATGTAAATTAAAAATTAACCGATGCGCTTTTATAAAATATCACGAAACGGCCGGAATAAGCAATAATTATAAATATTTATAAAAAGAAAAAAAGATAAAAAAATAAACGTAGAAAGGGAGAAATAATTTGAAGAATAAATTGAGTCATTATTATGACGGTACGTTACACGAGTTTCGCTAATTTTCAAGTCTTGTAATTTTGTCAAAATGAAAAATGCTCGCGTCGCGTTCTCCACATAGTTTCCAACGCATGTACACGATGTATGTGTATATACAGAAACGTAAAAAGGGACCGAGGCGTAAATCAAAGGCGCGCGCATTTATCTGATCGCTCTCAACAACGAATGGGCAAAAAATCTTTATAAATAATTACTCGTCGCTTTTACAATAGCCCGAGACGCTTCCCGCGAATTCGAATAAAAGAAAATAAATAAATAAATAAAAGGACACGCGAATGCTCCCCGTAAGACAAACGATCTGCGGAAAGCCGTTTATTTATTTTTTTTTTCACCTTCACCTTTCTTTTTTTTCTCGACTCGCTTCTCGTCTTACTTCTTTTATTTTTTTCATTCGCTATCTTCGAAAAATAAAAATTATCATCCGAAAAGCATAGACTTCTTCTCCCTCTCCCTCTCCCTCTCCTTCTTTTTATGTTTCTTGCCTCTCTTTAGCAGCAACATCGGCGGCATCGGTGCGTCCGTTATAAGCACCTCCTCGGCCTTTTTGTTCCAGCTCTCGTCTCTCTTCTTATCTGATCATCGTGCGGGCAGCTTCTTCTTACTCTTCTTCTTGTTCAGTTTCTTCTTCGACACCGAACGAGCACTTGGAATGAAAAGAGAGATAGAGACAGAAGAAGAGAGAGAGAGAGAGAGAGAGGGAGAGAAAGATACGTGCATCTCCATAGGTTCCGAGGGCACGTTTGAAAAGTGAGCAAAAAAACGGACAAGGTATAAACACAGAAGAGAGCCGGCGATTGCGTACACGTACAGAGGACAAGAGAAAGATAGAGAAAGAGAGAGAGAGAGAGAGTGTCGTACGGGCACACGTCGTATAGCATATATATATATATATATATATGTATATATATGTACGGGCGAAGGGAAGCGCTCGAGCTATTTTTATGGCACTTAGCCTTTCGACCATCAGTGCTACGTCGCCGTCACTGCGCAACATGCTGGAGCACTCGAAAAACACTTGGACGCATTCCCCTGCGCTTACGCCCGCCGCCGGCGCTGACTATCGAGGTTGTAGTTATATACTTTTGCGGTACGTACGCTAACGCTACCGGGCACCTCTTCACTGCGAAGTAAAGCTCTCCTCTCTCTCTTTCTCTCTTTCTTTCGTTCTTGTTTCGTTTTAATCGTTTTCTTAATATCTATCGCTCTTTCCATCTCGATGTATTCCTCTCTTTTATCCTCTCGAAGGCATTTATGCGCGAGCACTCACTTTTGCCGATGTTTCTTGTTTCTCTCTCTCTCTCTCTCTCTCTCTCTCTCTCACTCACTCGCTTCTTGTTGCTTTTTTGCGCCGGCTTCTGTTTCTGCGTCTTTTTTTCTTCCTATTATGCTCTCGTTTCCTTTGCGCCACTTTGCATCCTTTTGCTCGAATTGGATTCTACATATGCATGGCCTTTTCTTGCTCATGTTTTTCTTCTTTCTTATATAGTTTTTGTACTGAAGTGTATATGCATAAGCACGACGAAGGCAAACATTGTAGCAGCTTCGAATAACCAAGTCGTGTGAAAGGCATTTAAAATTTAGTTTAACAGTTGAATAACTTTTTAAAAGGATAATTTATCCTTTTCTATCAGTTTAATCTATTTTTATCTTGCATCTTCGAAACGAAACACTGCTTTAATAAAAATTTGCTAATAAAAATGATATGTAATATTAAAATTGCTAAGAAGACTACAAATTTTAAATTTAGCTCTCAATTACTATATATTTACAAATTTTCAGTATCTGAAAATAATAAATAACAAAAGATTTCTGGATAATATTTTTATAAAAGATTATTAACAAGTCATCTAAGATTTAATATTGAAGATTATAAAGTTTTAATATCGGTTCAAACGTGTTTTTAAAATACTGCGCGCTGTTGAAAATAATATTTTTAATTATCTTTTCACATTTTTCATATACTGCTGAAATCTTAAATCCATTACGAATAATTATTTACGAAAAAGTAAATTTGTCAAGAAGAAAAATGTTGAGTTATTTCGATTTTGCGTTATGCGATATTCTTGACTCCCTTCGTTTAGTCTCGCCCTTCTCTTTCTTTTTTTCTTTTTTTTTCCTTTTTTTTTCTCTCTATTATGCACGCTTTCTTTTTTTCTCTCTCTTTCTCTCTCTCTCTCTCTCTGTCTCTCTCTTCGTCGACGCACACTTCTCTCGTTCTCTCGTTTTCTTTTCTTTATTTTTCTACCTCTGAATTTCTTTTCCGTCTTTTTTTCTCTTAACCTATTTTTTTTTTAACAAACCATTAAAATGCATTGTCATGACAAATTAAAAAAAAAAAAGTAATTTGATGTTGTGTTTAGTAATAACTTTGTTATCAATTATTTTTTTTATATATCATATTTAATGATTCAAAAGTAAGAAACTCTAAGATTTTCTTTCAGCGGTAACTATATTCCATCGACTACATTTTCTATTGCGTATAGTTTTCTTGTTATCTTGAATTATCTTACGGTCGGTATACTTGCGGTTACTGCTCGATGATTCAAGAGTGCGTTGAGAAATAAGTAATTGATCCTAACAACAATCTATGCAAGGGATAAAAATAACGACGCACAAATTTAAATACGCTTGAAAAATTGTTAGAATCAATGATAAAATGTTATATATGTATATATAAATTTATTTAAATAAGTGGCTCACTATGTCGTTAATGTGTTACGAGTATTTATAAGCTTGCAAAGTTATATGTACAAAAACATAAAATAAATATTCCGTATAAGCGAAATAAACAAAACTATAAAGCTGGAAAAGACATAAATCCTTAACGGGCCATTGATTGTTAATTACTAAAATGTTGTTAAATTTTCATTGAATTAAGGATAGGCGGATGAACCAGACTATCTCATTGGTATATAACGGAACAATTTTGTCGCATTATATGCGAGAACTATTACGACGACAATATCTATTGTAATTTTCCGATTTGCCTCCTTTAATCTCGATCTCCCTCCTTCCAACTCTCCCGTCAACCTCCACGATTCTCCTTTCAATCGTTTCTTTCTATACCACCCTCTCAATCTTCCGCATCTCTTACACTTTCTTTCCCTCGCCCGCACAATCTACTCTTTCTCTCTCTCTCTCTGTCACTCTTTATCTCAATGTTTGCTCTCTCTCTCTCTCCCTCGCTCATACACTCTCTCGCTCTTCGCGTTAGCATCTCGATGGGGGGTCGAAAACGCCGGAGTGTGCATTTATGTGCGTAGGTATATACGCACAATGGGGAGTAGGTATAGTGCAAAGACGATAAGACGAATGCGAGAGCACGCGACAGAAGAGGGATGAACGAGTAGACGAGGTGGTGCGTGTAGGTGGATGCGCATAGCGACGACGGGGAGGAATAGTAAGAGGAGAAAAAGAGAGAGAGAGAGAGAGAGAGAGCGAGAGAGATGAGAGAAAATCGGAAGTTGTGATCGACGTACTCGCGGCAGGAACTGATGTGTCAAGGACAGCGGGAACAATGGGAGGCAGCCCAAGCGAGCGGCACAAAGGCACTTCTTCCCTCTCTTTTCTTCGATCTGTCTCCCTTCACCCCCTTTTGATCTCACCCTCGGTAAGTCGTTTCCGACGCGAGCGTCTCGTTCCGCTATGTACGCTGTCTTCGACGGAACATTAATTTCACCGTCTTCATTTTTATACCCATGACGACGACGAGTTGACGTGTCCTAACCACCCGCTACTAATTTTTTTTTTTTTTTTTTATTCCCTCGCAGGGCCCACTCCCGGAACCCCTTAGAGAGACCTAGTTGTGGCTCTTTCGCGAGACAACCCTTACCGCCTGAGTAGCGCCAAAAGAAGAAGAAGATGATGACGAGTTGGAGCAGTGATGCGAAGAAGAAAAAAAAAATCTGGGCCACCGTTCATACATCACTGTTGATGCAGCTTCAAAGCTCGCTCTTACGTGTAAGATCGGACTCTCTTCTTTTTTTTCTGCTTCTTAATCTCTCTCGTTGGCTTAGTTTTTTTTTTTCTTTTTTCTTTTTTTTTTGTCTTACTTTACGCTCTCGACCGCTTGCGGTTCGCTCGTGTAAACAAACACACGCGCGAGCGCGAGCGCTTTTTAAAGAGGAAAAAAAGAATAAAAAAAATAACTAATCTGTTTATTTTACGAGGGCCCTTATGGGACTATAAAACGTTGGTAGCGAGGGCTAAGAAATAGTATACCGTGAATGCCGGCTTTGTGTCTACAATCGTTGCGCGACTCGAGCAGCGGAAAGAAAGCAAGGCGCGCAATGGTATACAGATATTATATATACGTGTATATAAGAATTGTGAGAGACAAAACTTATTTTCGGGTTTCTTCGGAATATGGAAAAATAATTATCGTATATGCGAGAGCGTTGAGTTTACTCACACTCTTACTCTCTCTCTCTCTCTCTCTCTTTCTCTCTCTCTCTTCCTCTTGAGTACAACACAAAGAGCGATTTCTTTTTATGACGGATTTTTTACAGTTTTTTTAAAATTACAAGCTTCGATCGATCGTAAATAACTTTTATACGACAATGAATTTATTTTTTATACGTATAGGATCTTCTTTTCTCTTACATTTATTTATTGTTTTTATTATTTTTTTTTTTTTACCCTGAGTTGATCACACGCTTGTTAATTTAAGATATTTAAAACGCTGTCTAATAAATATCAATAAAAGTTAGGGACATGAAAATGAATTTCTTGTAATTTTATTTATAAACAGTATATCGAGTTAAATAAAAAAGCTATTTTTATGTTTTATATACATTCGTTAAAGTTTGAGTGACGTTAAATATGTTTTCCAAAGCATAAAAATCTTTCTCTCGTAATACTATGTTTTGATTTACATTAATTTTACGTTATATTAATTAAATTTTTACTTATTTTTATTACTATTTATGAAATAATAAAATTATTAATTTTCTTTACATCTATCTTACTTGCACGAAAAAATTAACAAATTTAAAAAAATCTAATGTAATTTATATTCTAAACTCACATGAGCATTTGGCATAAAAAGAAGATATTTCCAAATAAATATTCTGCATGAATTGATGCCGAAATTCAATTATTATTAATTTTAACGAAAAAAATTTTCTTTTTCTCGTAACAATAAAACATCCATCATGATTGATCATCCTAATTCAAATTGCCAATTAAAAATTATCCGTGGAATCGCAAGCACCATAATCTTATTTCTCAAACTCGATTTCCGTGGTAGGAATCCAAAAATAAAGCTAAAATGTAATTGGCTACAAAAATTCATCGTTCAACGTTAAAAATCCATTCGATTTCAAGAGGAGTGGAAAGCGGACGGGAGGACAAACGAAAAACTCATTCTTGAGCTTCTCGGTGCCTGGAATTAAACAATTTTCCAAGCGATCGTTGAATTGAGCAACTATATACTAGGAGCCCGCGAACCGGCATGGAAAGAGAGCAAGAGAAAGATAGAGCGAGAGCACATATAACAAAAAGGAATTAGTGCAATCAGAGAACAATCGTGCGCGCGAGCGCTCAACCCTCCTCGAGGGAACAATTAACCGTCGTCCACGTCAAGTCACTCAAAGAATCCCAATAAACTCGCTGCCGGCCGTGTAGAAAAAAAAAAGTGAAAGGGAGAGGAAGAGAGAGAGAACAAGAGAAAGCCTCATTCGGAAACGAATTTCCTGGCAAAGAGAGCGAAAAAGAAAACGAGAGTAAGAGAGAAAGAGGAGCCGAAACACGGCGTAATAATCGTGTGCACCCTGTGGTGCATGCGTGTGTGCGAGCGCTCGCGCGTTCGTGTGTGTAAGTGCGTCGGAGCACTAGAGGGAAGAGAGAAAGAGAGAGAAAGAGAGAGAAAGTGAGAGAGAGAGAAAGAGAGAGAGAGAGAAAGGGAGCGAAAAAGCCGAGCCGATTTAAACTTTCATCCGAGGCTGTGCCTTTAAACTCATTCCGAACTCATTCCACGTTTATTACACAATGTGCGCCAGGTATATCGTTAATCGCTTGACACGTACTCGGCCTATGGCCTGCCGCTGTACCGTAAAATTACCGGCTTCTATACGACTGCGTGTGGGTATGTGTGTTCACGAAAATACCGAAAAAATGCTATACTAATACAGACACGTACGCGCGGAAACACGCCAGTATAAAAAGAGATGCGGGCGCCAAAACGGCGTAGGGGAAATAAAGAAAAAGAAGACTGTGTGGTATCGACACTTGAAAATTGCTACGTTTTCCAGGTCTACGGCCCATTGTTACCCCGACCGTATATCCTTTCCCGCAGCAACAATCGCCACCCTACTTCAGAGAGCGAGAATTGCGCGTTTTTCGTCAATATATATATATATATGTATGTATATAAGATTGCGTCTTTTTGGTCGGTGGAAGGAAGGAGGAAGAAGGAAGCGGGCGTTTTTAATGTGTGCGCGCACGCGTCTGCGAAAGAATAAAGGAGGCGAAGAGGAAGAAAAAGGGTCTGCGGAATAACGCACGCGCGCTCGTGTGAATGCGTTTATCGAAAGGAAAAATAGGAGGAGCTGTATATATATACAATATGCTCAAATATGTGCGCGTGTATATGTGAAGCTGAAAGACCAAGCTTTAAAGATGAGACGCGCTTCTCTTGTTGCAAAGTGCGAAAAGAAAAAAAAAAGAAAAAAACGAAACGCCCGAGATAGCAAAAGTTTCTTCGCGCGCTTCTCATTCCTTTTCTCTTACTCTTTTGTCCTCGTGTGTTAGTGTGCAAAAGAATTGCCAAGGTACATAATATGCTAATTTGATGTGTCGTTGAATATTAATGTTATTCGAAACTAATGAGATGAAAAAGTTTTCGCGTAATTGTTAAGGTGTTAAGTTTCAACGAGGAGGAGCCGAATTATTATTCTAACGATTATAATAATAATAACATTCAAGGTTGAATTGTAAGGAAAGTATTTTTTTTTTTTCTTGTATATCAATTGCATGCGAATGTTCTTGTAAAAATTATTTAAAAGTTTATTATAATTGTTTCTTCTTAAAACAGGCATACATTTTTTAGTATGTTTGTATACTTAATAACAAAAATAAGAATGAATATAAAAAATTACCAGCTCATCTTTCTTTTGTGTACAAAATTATTCAAAATTTTCAAATTGTAATGTAAATTGACAATTTGCGTATATTTCGTTTGAAAATCATAGATTAAATTTTAATTTTCACATTCCTTTTGAAATATAAAACATTATTTTCAAATATGAAATAAAATCACCATTTACATGTTTATTTACGTATCAAACAATAAAACAATAAAATTTAATTTATTTGTATTATATTAATAAGCAATTTAATCTAGAAACGAAGGAATTTTTATTCAGTTTTATAAAATAGATCTATTTTTATATAAATAAATCTACATTTTATATAAAAGTTCTCATTCAAATTTAAATTTGATACTTAACATTAAAGATACATGTTTTTCAATATTATTCTCAATATTGGCAATCAATATGGCAATCGATTATTACATCAATGTATATCTATGCATAGCTTTTTGATTTTAATTTTGTTCATATTTTACAATACATTGAATATTCATTGAATTTAAAATATTAAAATGTATATTATCTTTGTACACAATATTAGTTATCCACATTTTTGAAGCATATTATTTAAATTATATTTTAACTCAAAATATCAGTACCTATATGTAATACTTCTTTGTTTATAATAAAATAATTTGCTTAATTTAATGAAAATAAAATGACTTTTTTTATAAAAATAAAATAAAAATTTCAAGTGTCAATTTTTTAAGATTATATACAAAGCGACAACTTAACATAATATATAAAAAAGACTTGACAATTATTAAATAAAAAGAAATAAAGTGTTTAATTTAATTATATTAGCTAACGCGGTAAATTGAAGTACAAAATACTATATTAAGCGATTGAAGAAATCCAATCTCATACACTCAAGTTGATACTCTTTTAACCTTACTGTTACATGTACATATGCGTCCAATGTATCCAAAGTGAAAGAGAAAAAATGAGTTGGAGCCTTATTTATATGAAATCTAACGAAAAAAAAGGAAACTTTGACGGGGGTATATACAGCAAAGTGTCAAGTAGCCGTGCGCATAGCGTGAAAAGAGAGAGAAAGAGAGAGAGAGAGAGAGAGTGAGAGGAAACTGCCATGAATTGTACGTGTGAATGCGCGCGCGCAGCCGAAAAATAGAGGAGGAGCATTCAAGCCGCACTTTCATACTATGTACGTATAACGCGACGGCTGCAACTAAAGAGAGAAAAAGAGAATGAGGAGAATCGCGGAAGAGCTATGTGTATATATCTATATGCATGCATGTGTGTGGATATACGTGTACGTATGCGAGAAGGGAAATAGAATTGTGTGCGCGAGACTGTATAGGGGTACGAGGATAAAAAGTAGAGAGGTAGAGAGAATCCGTACACACATACATATATAAAGAAAGAAAGAGAGAAACAGTCAGTGTGCGACTGCTTTAAGCCGCTTTTCCGAAAGCGGCCAAAGTGCGAAGGCCCTCTATATAAACGTGTACATCTTCGTATGTATGTGAATGCGTATGTACGAGCGCGAATCAATTCGCTTATCCCCTCGCCCACATTGTGCAAGAGCTCAAACGACGTATACATGTATACGTTGTTTGAGCTCTTATATATATATATATATATTCATACTATATAGTGCTCATGAGAATGAGCAGTGCTCGACTCCCCAGGAGTTACTGCTACCGCTGCGCCGCGTTCTTTCTTTCTTTACTTTTTTTTTTTTTTTCTCAATTGCGCTTTCTTCTCACCCGCGCGCGCTCTCTCTCTCTCTCTCTGTACACTTTTCGGCTGTGGAAGGAAAAAAATTTTGCAGACGAAGGTACATATACTCTCGAGAAATCAGGTGTGTATGTATATATACATATTCATACTTATATACCAGACTGGAATATTTCATTCGTCCGAGATAACAAATATGCAAATTTTGCGCGTTCCTCCTTATTCGTCGAAAGAAACGTCGATCCAACACAGCGACGAGACAGTGAGAAAGAGATAGAGAGAGAGGGAGAAAGAAAGAGAAAATAAAAAAGAGAGGAGAATCAACTTCCTTACATATACCGTGAAAAAGGAAGGGTCGCAGCTTACCGGCAGCTTTTTGCGTAATGCAATATTGAATTCAAGCTGGTTTTCACAAATTCCCGAAAACATAACACTTGGCCCGTGTTTTTACCGTATGAGGTTTTAAAATTTACCTTTTTATGTATACATTTCTTTCGCTTTTTTAAAAATTCGTTACGGATCTCGTGGCTTTGAAATTTTTGTTATGGTTTTACGCAAAAGTTATGGTAAACGACGATAATAAACTTATTAATTAATGAGATAATTGATTATTATTTATACGATAAAATGTACCTGTAAAAGTTATATCTTACCTTTTTTTTTCACTTTATTAAATAATTCCAATCCAGCAGAAATGTAAGTAAATTGCATAAAAATAAAAGTATGAAATAAAAAAAAATATATTTTTAACAAAATATGAAAAGTATACATATTTAAAAAAAAAAAAAAAAACTAAATTTGTATATATAAATAAGTTATTTCCTTTTAAAAAGAACGTTAAAAAGTAGTTTGTAAAAAGTATCTTTTTAAGCAGCTTCTCTTGAATACAAATCATTGCGGACGTCAGCCTTTTCATGCAATATTGATACGTATCGCTTTAAGTACTTAGAAGGAACTTAAAACTATATGACGTCACCTTCTAGCCTTTTCAAACAGTTTAACATCTTTTTTTTTTTCATGATCGTACTTTCTGCAAAGTAATATAATATTAAAAACAAAATTTAATTTTAAAGTAATTCTATTGAAATAAAAGATATTTAATATTTAAAGTAAGAAAAGAATTTAGTATGAAAAATTTTAATAATTTTGCGATTATCCAATGTAAATACAATAACTAAATGGATGTATTTATTAGAAAAAAAGAGGCTTAGGAGGTAAAATGAACGATAAGTACACAATGGATTCAGGTATACAAGAATATTTTATTCGTCTAAGATAACAAATATACAAATTTCAAGTATCTTTCATTCAAATAAACGATGATCTCAAATGATGAAAAATATCGAGAAGATAAACCGCGATTAGTTTCTTCTTTACCAAAATAAAAAAAAAAAAAAAAAAAAATAATGAAATAAAACAATAGAAAAAACGCAGCACTTCTTTCACAACGGGCGAAACTTCGTAAACGTGCACAACGCAGCAATAATCGTTCGTTGGCCTTTCTTTCTTCGCTTCGCCGATACGTGCACGCGTCTTGTTGATAGACATAAATATATATCTGTACATACGTTTGCGCGCCTCTCTCCTTCCTTTTTTTTCATCCTTCGCGTGTATTTTAAATGTTATAAATATGTATGTATGTGTTTGTTTGTGTACGATAAGCGCCGTGCACCGAACGCAACTTCGCCGAGACTTTAAAAGCCCGCGGCGTTCGTTACGTTCTCGCTCTGTTTGCGTATGTGTGTACATGTGTGTGTGTGTGTGTGTGTGTGCATTTGTGTGTGCGCGCTCGTACGTACGCACACGCGTGTACATTATGCGAGGGAAACAAGAAGGTGGATACATCGGTTCTTAACGACGAGAAATTATAACGGATACACGGACAGTCAAGTGAATTTAGCGCGATCCATCACCTTCGGAGTTGCGATGTTAATTTTTTCTTTCCTTTTTTTTTTTTTTTTTTTTTTTTTGACTTTGTACAAGTTAACAAAAATTAGACGCCTGTGCTCTCTCTCTCTCTCTCTCGGTTATTCCTTGAAGTGAATTTTTCATTCTTACGATATGGGAAGGATACAACCCGTCATTATGTACGGAGATTGATTGCTAAAAATGATTATTATTAAAAAAATATATAAACGAGGATCACAATACCGAAAGGTTAATTACGAGAACGAGCTTATGTTGTTTTGTAAAGGCGATAAGTTGACCGAAAAAATAAATAAGTTGACTTGCAGTGAAATTTTCACTTCGAGGAATTTCAATTGAGAAAAGAGAAATAAAAGTATACAATGCAACATAGTATTTTACTTTTTTAAAAAGGGAATTGGCACAAACGGATTATTAAACGACTGGCAAAGACTTTAACTTTTTCGTTAAGTCTTTCTCGTGTTCTATATCGCTGTACATTTACATAAGCTTAAATATAACGAATTCGTATAAGAATTTTCTTATTATTTTTATTTGTTCATTTATTTCTTGGCACCGATCGCTTCGAATGTTACAATAACGTTATATCGGCGCATTTCGCATCGAGATGCGCGCCTCCGTCGTTTTATTGATAAATCCTACAAAACTCATTGTCGTTAAAAAATACAAAAAGAAAATAATTTTTACTCTATGTAAGATAATTGTCACCAGTATTTTTTGCTTTACGTGCATATTTTTTTTTTTTTTTTTCTTTTTTTTTATCTTATTCTTCTTTTACTTTTAAGTTTACGCGTTCTTTCTTTCTCCTCGAGGAGAAAATGTTACGTTTATACGATAAGTCTTCCTATATAAATATCTATAGAGCTCGAAATTTATATGTTTCATGTTGTGTTTTATTTTATGTTATTCTTTTATTTATTTATTATTATTATTATTATTTTTTTTTTTTTTTACTTTACTTGTTTATTTATAATGATACCACTTACATAGAGCCATCATTTTTCCTTCTTGGATTTCCAATAGGTTCGTATAGAGCGCATATAGTGCGAAACCACTCGAATATCTTTACTTTTCGCACTTGTCTTATCATCATATTACACATCGAACGAAATCGTTTTCCGTTATTCTTTCTTTATCCCGTTCAAAATATATTCAAAAATATCATATTCTCGTAAAACGTATATCGATCGAACTAGGCACTGATGCAAATACTACATACGCGATTCATTTTTTTTTTTTTTTTTTTTTTTTATTTTATCCTTAATCGAGAAACATTACAGTGAAGAAGATCCAAGATGAGATTGGAAATGAAAGTCGATCACTTGTTTTATTTTATTTTATTTTTTTTTTTTTTTTTTTTTTTTTTTTTTACAATAAAAAGAAGAAAGAAATTATCGTAATATTAGATAGAAATATGTATAATATCTCGCGAATCGCGGTAACGCGCGAAAAAAACGAGTGTTCGATTAGGCAGTGCGACAGTTGGCAATGAAACAATCGGATTTATAGTGTGGGTGGTTCACTCGCATTTGATTCTTGAAAGATATTCCTGTGGTTTCCTCGCGAGCTTTTAACACGGTACATTTCATGTATGCGTTATAATAACTGATTATTTATTTGTTAATTTTTTCCTTTTCGTTTTTTTTTTTTTTTTTTTTTTTTTTTTTGTTTTTTTTCATTTATTTTTTCTTTTTCTTACTTATTTTTCTTAGGCGCACCTTGTAAATCCTTTTATATACGTATAATACATAAATCCATATTTAAATGCATAATACGCTTCCTCTTGTCTATACATACATATACAATTGCATATATATATAAACTCTTACAGTTTCGATATTATCATTTATTTCTTTTTATCATCACGTGTATACATAATCTAAAAAACGCTTTGACGATCGTTGTTTAATTATTTGTGAGTGTGTGTGTGTGTGTGTGTGTGTGTGTGTGAGCAGCAGTTCGTACGTTTTCGCGAAAATATTATACCGTCGGTGTATGCGTCTATGCGTGCATCGGTTAAATTGTAAACATAAAAATTGAAAAATAAAATGCGCATACGTTTTTTTAAATTTATTCTCTATGTATACGAAAAGAAAATAGTTATGAAACAAAAAAAAAAAACGGTCGACGGCACAATATAATATTTATTTTCTTTTTTGCAGCCACTAATTAGGACGAAAATAATAAGAGCAATATATAAACATAACAATTAATGTAGCGCATTTCGATATTTCACCAAAACCGCACGCACTGCAAACGATGCGCAACGCAACGTTGCACGTGTATATATATATAAACATTTCAATGTTTTTTTTTTTTACTTTTTGCCCTCTTAAAATTCAGAGGGGAAAGGATAATTAAGGTGATGAAAAAAAAAAAGGAAAAAGGAAAAAAAACGAAACGTCATCGCCCGAGTCGATTGTACGAAACGCGTCGGTAAAACTATATTATATCCGTGTATACATTTTGCGCGCGTCGGCACTTTATCACGTTCGACATGGTCTGTGCTCTCTGTTTATCTTTTATCTCCCTTCTTTTATTATTATTATTATTATTATTATTATTATTATTTGTTTTTTTTTTTTTTTATTTATCGTTTTCATTCATTATTTTTATTCGTAATTCGATGAGGAATTGAGTTTAAAAATTGGCAGTAGTATTACTTTGTTTTAGACCTGAGTATCATTTCGCTACTTTAAAGTAGATATAATATTTTATTTGTTTTATTACCATTAGTGTTGCATTCTTGTTTTCTTCTTTAATATCCTTAAGTATAAATATGGCCAGTAAAAAAGTTATAATACAAAATAGAGAGGATAGAATGTTTCTAACATTTAAATCAATCTTAGAAACTAAAGATCTTTTTAATGAATATTAACCCCTCAATATTAAACATTTTATACACAATTTAAAATGTATAGATCATAAAATTTTAAAAGATTAATTTAATTAAAAATAGATTTGACAACATTTTTAAAATAATTGAGATTATTAGGTCCATAAACTGAATCTTTAATATTTATTCAAAGTATCAAGGGATAAATATTTTCAAAAATTGTTATATCTACATGAGCTTATAAAACTTGGCCATTGTAAAAATAAAAATCGTTCATCAGTCATTTAAATGAAATATTCAATATATTTATCTTTATATTTATAAATATTAGTCCATATCTTACTAACACATTCTTAATGCTGTTTTATTATTCTGATTTCTACAATGACATAAAATAACAATGTGTAAATTATACTTTCGAAAAAATTTTTTATAATTTTACATTTATATATATGTATATCGGTCTCGACGCTTAAATTCAGTAAGAATCAGCTCGAAGAACCAAAACATCGGCATCTCTACTGCCAACACAGTTAAATCACCGTCGCGTAAAACTACATTATCTTCATAAAATAAATAATATCTTACCGGCGTAACGGCGCGAACGAAAGGATATAAGAAAAAAAGAAACCAAAAAAAAAAAAAAGATAAAAGAAAGGAGAAAAGGGAAAGAAGAAAGTTAAAAAGAGAAGCGTTCGAAATCTAACAAACGGCTCTCTTCGCACGTTTAATAACGTCCGGCTACTCGTTATATAACTCCGCTCTTCGTTTCTCCTGCCCCTTTTCTCTTTCGCTTAACGTTAATTTATTTTTTAATCGCCTCGCGCGCGGCGATCGACACGTACAAGTCAACACAGTTAACAGTCTCGCTACATTATTTACAAGTTCTTTACTCACCTCCCTTATCTCTCATTTTTGCTTTCGTTTTTTATTTTCTTTCTCTTTTTCTTTACTCATTATATTCGATGCGCTTCATTTTTATTTTTATTTTTTATTTTCACTTTTTTTTCTTAAACTTGCAACGTAAGGCCATATTTCGTTATTCCGATGAATCATACCTCGTGCTCGGCGTTTTCGCCCTCCTCCTCCTCCTACTTCTTCTTCATCTTCTTTCCTTCGTCCTTCCTTCCTTCCTCGATTACTTCCACGCGACACACACGTTGCAGATTTTATCGTATAGGAATAGTATGAAGGAATTTACATACGCAGATTGCCGAATCTCATCCTTATATAGGTGTATATGTATGAATACACGCACACACGTATGTAACTGCCGATTCGGCGAGACGGCGCTTTTCCACCATCCTCTTGCTTCCTACGCTTCTTATCTTCAGTCACTCAAGAGTTCGAAACATGGCACAGAATACTACACACTCACTGCTTTTAAATTGTGTATATATTTAATACACGTACGTTATACGTAAGCGCGTAAGACATGTATATGTATATATCAAAAACCGCGAGATAAATTATGCACGGACGATAATTCAAAGCAAGTCTTTATCTCGTCACTGTCACGTATCCGTGGTTCTCGAAAGTTTAGCTGACGCGCGCGTCTTTTGTGCGCCAAAACTCGACTCTTTACTTTCTCTCTCACCCTCTCTTTTCTTCTTTATTTTTCTTGCTTCCATCCATCCGGGTCCCAATAGACCCAAAATTGCCAGTGTTCAAACGAGAGACGTAGACGAGGTGGTGGTCGTAATGGTAATAACAGTTGGCCTCGAGGTCTCGGTGTAGCGTCGGACGCTTCAGAGCCAGGGGCCAAGTTGGGCTTCGAGGATGGTCGCTGCGTCGGTTCTTCCCATGACCCTGAGATGGTTGAGAAGATCGGTAACTGCCGTCGGCTCGCGATGCCTTGCCTCCCATAGGTCCAGTATGTGCTCGGTCGGACTGGATTTCGTGGCGAAGTAATTGATGTATCTGCAAACATACAACAACAACGGGCGTGTTTTTTTTTGTTTTTGTTTTGTTTTGTTTTGTTTTCTACGATGCTTGAGGAATAACAAGGGGAGGCGCGTGTGAAGGTATATGCGCGTATGATGTATTCCTGCGCGGTATCTAAGATGAAGGAGAAATAGCGAACGCGTATTGATATATGAGGTGCGAGCGCGTATTAGTTTATCTTTTCGGAAATTGAACGCTTTTCTTTTTATAAAAACTCTCTACTTTTAGCTATGCGCTAACGCATTGCAGATAACAAGGGCGGCTCAGCCCTTGCTATCTACTTGCGTAGCTTTTACGTTTTCAATTTAGCCTATTTTGTCTTTATTTTCTACTCGGTAATATTTTTCATTTCTTATTTTCGCACAAATTTTCTATATGGTTCTATGGATATGGGCGCTCGAGGCATTAGTTACATCGTTTATCGCTTACTCGGGCGCTTTTGCTGTTTACTTTGCTCGTTGTTCCGCGGAAAATTGCAAAGCGTATCAAAGAATGTGCGTTAAACGGCGATTATGTACCGTTGCAAGGGAATTTAAATTTTACGATGCGAAAGATTATCCGCTAAGCACTTTGAAACGATATACGTATAGATATATTTTCTGGCCCAATTTATCTTAAATAAAGTTAACTTAAATAAAGAGTACGTAAATTCAAAAGTTTTTATTAGATTCTTTTATAAAATGATGATTACGGGGTTTTAATAAATGCTTAATTTTGAATATCGAGAGAAAAATTTTATTAGATATTAAGAAATACTTTTTATTAAGTATCGAGCATACGTTTTTTATAAATTTTTTTAATTTACGTGCAGCTATTTATTCTATATATTAATTAAAAATTTTGAATTTTTTAATTTGTCTATATTTAATTATATAATAAAATAATGTAAATATTCATTAATTGTTATTAGTCCATCAAAATAACAATTATTTTTACATTTAAAATAAATGAAACATTGAAATTTTCACAATATTTTTTCATCTTCCAATGAAACTTTATATCGCGAAAAAACATGTAATTTCGCAGCTATACAAATCATATATACGGAACGACATTAAATATCCAATTCGAGCGCCACTTGATTAACATGCGCGCTTTGGTATTTTTACGATTCGTAAACAAGTTTAATCGAATAAAACTATAAATTACGCACGAATAAACTATTAGCACGGCGAGATAACGATAGCATTTTGCTAATCGCGATATTTAAATATATTTGTTCAAGAAAATTTTCCTGCATAATTATTGCGGTGATTAGTACGGATAAGTTTTTTTTTTTTTTTTTTTTTTTAATTTTAAAGCAATATTTATTATATTACCAAAGTAAATATCTTACTTAAGACTATAAAAAAACTTTTTATTTAACTATCGCGTCATTTACATAATTTCAACCCGAAACGTTTAAATTCAAAGATTTTCATAAAATTTCAGTTTATTTAATCGTTCCATGCACTTTGCTCGATATTAAATTTAATATACTCAAAGAAATAATCTATTAGTAATAATATTGCTTTCTAATAAATTGCCAGCAATTTCGCAATATTTTCGTATCATTAACATTTTCAATCATTTTTTAAATTCTCCTGCATATAATAAATAAATAATAAATAAGCATGTAAGCGTATGAATTAAGAATACGTTAAAAAAATTAAATAAAAGCTGGATGTTGATGAATACGACGAATATGACACGCTTTAAACAGATATACTTTATTCAAATAAATTATTTCCCGAGTGGAGTTTATAACTTTGTTTAAAAATGTTGTTTACGTAAAGCCATCAATTTCCTTATGTATGTCATTATAGATCAAATTTATTGTGAAACGTTTACTTATAATTGAATGTATTTTCAGAGATACGCGTTATTTCACGATTAAATTCAAAAATCGATTTATCAAAAATTATTTAACGCGTCGTTAGAAATTTCGCGTTGAACGCAACTTGACGAACCGAAAGTTTCGAAACTCTCGAACGCCAAATCGAAATTCGATTTCAATAAAAAGACAATAACTCGAAAGTTTAACCGACTCTCCGATTCATCCCCTTCGACCTATAAAGAACAAACCTCACTTTAATAGTTTTCAGCGTCGAACATTGAGCGCCCCTCGAGAGATCCGACGTTGGAGAAACCCCGGTGCTCGAGCGCCGCACTCGAAACCCCACGAGCGTTCTAAATAAAACTCAAGCGTCGCGCCGTATGAAGGTTAGACAAGCGAGAACTCACCTATCGACGCGCAGCATCTGGGCGAGCATCCTCCAGTCGTTGCCGAGGGAGTTCGGCGGATCGAGGCATTGGCACAGCTGCTTTCTGAGCGAGCGCGTGAACCGAAACGGCCGGAGCGTCCTCGAGTCCGCGCTCGAGCTCGTCGCTCCGCCGGCGACGCTGCTGACTACCGTCACTTCCCTCAGGGGCCTCGTCACGCTGCCCGACGATATGAGCTGCTTCATACCGTCGTAGATGATCCTGAACACTTGGCGCGCGTCCCCCGAGCTACCCTGGCATATCTGGAGCTTGTAGGTGCGCGTCGCGCTGCTTCCGCCCGTGTCCAGCTCGAAGCTCACGTGTTTGAGATTCTCGCGGCTGTTCCAGACGTCGGAGAAGCGGAGCTCCTGTCTTTCGGTCGGCGACTTGTTCTGCCACTCGTTGCCCACCTCTTCCAGACTGATGCACAGGGGCTCGCCGTTGTCCTCGAGCGGCAAACTGCGCGGCTTGTCGAGCAGACAGCCCCGGATCTGGGCCTCCCGATCAGCGACGGCCTTGCCCGCGGCCTTGGTGTCCTCGACCGCGTAAACGCGCAGGCAGCACGCGCCGTTGTTCTGGCTCGCGTAAACGGCTACGCGCAGTCTCTTGGTGGCCACGGCGTTGTCGCAGCTTCGGCCCGCGAGGACGTAAGTCTTGAGCTGCTCCGTGACCAGAAACACCTCCGCGTGGTCGAGTTGCGTGAAGAGGGGCGTGTTGATCGTCTCGTCGCCGAGGGTCAGGAGCTTCGTCCAGAGGATGGGTTTATCCTTGGAATGCGCGATCGCGTTGCAGGCGCCCTCGTCTACCTCGAGATTGTCGCAGCACCAGACGTTGAATTCCCAACTTCCCGGTGGCTGGAGCATCGCGCAGTGCTCAAATTGCAAAATTATCGGCTTGGCGAAGGTTGCGGTCGATGGACCGCAACTTACTACCGCTGAAAGCTGCGTCGTGCCATCTGCGTCGTATATGAAATAAAAAGCGAAAGAAAAAGGAACCAAAAGGTTCGCGGTTACGAGCGTTGCTTCAACCGACAAATGAATATTCATGATGTTAAGAGTAAAAGCCGTAACAACTCAAATTGGAGATATGAGAAGGCGAAAAGGATTTTGTAACGAATGGGAAAGGTGAACGTAAAAAAAAAGGCGTGCATTTAATAAAACGAGGCGTACATTAAAAATGGATGCGATCGTTGAATTTGCATGTGACTAGAATTAATTTTAATTGAATCCTATGATATAATATATTTGAATGAAAAAAATAAACAATTTAATCAATGTAATTATTACATGAAATTTATTAAAATATTAATAAACGTATTTTAACAAATTTTTTATTTTATTTAATAAAATGTGCTTTTAAATAGTAAATCAAAAATAATAAATTTCGAAGAAAAGTTACGCCAATTTAATACCTCAAATTTATATTTTTATCTTTTTTATTGTTAATTTTTCGTATAAAAAAAAAAAAAAAAAAAAAACGCATCAATTAATACAAATGAATTTTTATTCAAATTTAACTACGCATAAATTTTAAATATTTTATGACGCGAGATGTGTATTAACACACGCATATATGCTTTCTGACGAGCAGCAGCAAAAGATGTAACTTTATTAACTGCGATTCAGAATTTTAAATTTAACGAGGTATGAAGTATATAACCAACGTAACGCAATAATAAATCGTAATAAAGGACAAAATAAAAAATATAATTTAAAAATAACTTCACCTCGGCCGCTCATCGTTACATTCGAAATAATATTTTTAAAATATCTATAAGAGCGTTAAGCAGATAATAAACCGTACCACTAAATTTAAATAGCGAGATACTAAATAGAAAGCCACGAATGATAAAAAGCTATAACTTTAACTTGATCCTCTAGTAAATGTATCACTCAGCGACTTAGAAAAACTGGGTAGTTTAGCGACGTGTCCGCCGCCTAATAGTATATGGGGTCTAAGAGAAAGCCAGCGACGAAGAAGAAAAAAAAAGACTGAAAGGGAACGAGAGTACGTGCCTTGAAGAGGATGGAAAAAAGACTAAGAAAGAGAAAGAGAGAAGAGGTGCCGAGTGATTAAGCAGTTTTAAAAGTCGACTGCTCGGCTTTATCTCTCGAGCGCGTCCCGAAATAAATTATGTGCAACGCCTAATATTTTAATGAAATTGTTTTTTATGCTCGATCGCGAGTCTGCGCCCGATAACCATCGGAATTTATGTGCGCTCTGTGCATCTATTCCTCCCCCCTCACCTCCCCTCCCCTCCTTAACCGATAGGAAGACGGGGAGAGGACCCGTTGAATATTAATTTCTCAATACGTTTTATAGAGTTCGATCCCCTAAGAACGATTAGGAGCGAGAAGAGAGAGTCGGACGCTTTTTACTTTTCTTTCTCTCTTTTTTTTAAGTGACGACCGGCTTTCAACGCGCGATGATAAATGCCGGGTAATTCACTTTCCATTAATGCATACGCGGCGACTAAAATTTAATCGGTTATTTCTTGATTTGAAAAAATAATTTTTTGTTTTGTTTTCGTAATCGAATAAGATTCTGGGAGGTCCGATGTCGTTGCGTAATTACAATTTATGGCCTTTCAATTTTTGCGCGAATTGTTTCTTTACTGCTTTCAATGCGTTTGCCGACTATAATGAGGTCTCTTTGTAAATGGCGCTCGATATAATTGAAGTAATTATTTGCGTAACGGCGACGGTTATATCGATAAGTGGTACTTTTTTTCTTAGATAGTGAATACGCGACGGAATTTGTGGAATTAAACAAACTGCCTGATTACAGAATAAAATATGTTTATCAACTTTCCTTCTTTTTAAAGCTCGATACGAAATAAATCATTTATCGACAAAGTTTCAAAGCTCGAATAAATAAATTGATGAAAAAAAAATTTGATTTTTTTTTCTTTTATACCGAATCGTTCGATTACACTTCCGGTTAAGGCGCCGGAAGCCTTTTCGCGTTCTACCGACGTCGCTGAAAATTCACATAATGTATATAATATTCGATCACTTTCGACGTTAGATACAACCTGGCTTATTAAATTTTGCGAAATGTACACTTGTATATAAGCGTTACGCATTGAGTCGTCCCTCGTGAAATAAGAAACACGCGGAAAAAAATTACGAGCGAAGCGTGTCTATATATATTTAAGGTAAAGAAAAAGAAGGTATTCCTCCTTCTCTCTCTTTTTCTTGCTTTGCCGCTACCTTCATTGGAAATTGATACAGGAGCGTTGCGAGCACGAAACCCGAGAATCGAGAAATCCCATCAATCGCTAAGTGCGAGCTTATGTAAAGAGGAGAAGTGAGGCGTTAGAGAGAGAGAGAGGGAGAGGGAAAAAGAGAGAGAGAGAGAGAGAGAGAGAAAGAGAGAGATAGACTGGTAAACAAGACAAACCTGGCAGCTGGGGTCTGAATCGATCTTCGTTCAGCACGGCCAAATGCAGCTCCGTCTTCGACGGCTTCGGCACCGCTCCCTCGGGTACCGACATCGAGATCCCGGAATCCGGGAGAACAAGGAGCGCACCCTTATTGTTAACGTGGGCCCGAGCAACGTTGCCTGCCTCGAGCATGGGCAGTCTTACGTTGCCCGAGGCGACGTTGTACGTCGACTCGGTCGACGGATAGGAACTCGAGAGGCTGTTCTCGCTCCCGGAGAGCATCTGCTTGTCGCTGCTGCAGGACTCCTGGGTCGAGGTGCTCGGGGTCGGTGACATCGTGGAGGGCACCACCGAGGACGACTGGGGCCCCGAGTGCAGCGACAAATGGGGCACGTCGTAATGATGTTCCGAGAGGGAACGCGACATCGAGAGCTTCGGATCGAACGGATACTCGTAGCAAGCGGGTACGATTGTAGCCGTTACGTCCGGCTGCAAGCTAAGCTTCTTCTCTTGATCCGGATAGAATTCTGGCTGGAATTCTGAAAATCAACCGGGAGATTTTCGCTTTTTTTACTTCTTTTTTCATTTTCTTTCTATCTTGTTTCACGTATTTCTCTCGCCTTTTTTTGCTTTTTCACAAGATAACGCCATTTTATTCAAGCGACAGAAAATTGAATCGTGTTATGGAAGTAGAGTGGTAAATTGCGAGTTTAAGAAATTGGTTTCATTTCTTGGTTTTTCAAATTAAAAGTAATTTTATCGAAATTTGAAAGAATACTGTAAATATAATATCGATTGATTTAAAATATTCTATAAAAATCTAAAAGATGTATAATATTTTTTTATAAGTAAATAATAAATATAAAAATTACAAAATTATCGATGTGATTCAGTTACATAATTTTTAATATAAAAATGTATAATATTATTTTAAAGAATAAATATTTTTCTCTCAAAGACATTAATTTTTGTGGGTCAAATTAATTTTAACGAATCGACTAATAAAAATGAAAGTTACACAAATCAATGATATATAGCGTTATTTGAGTTTTACCATAAACGATGTTAACATATCAGTGGACATATCGGCTGCGAATATCTCTAATCCGAAGGGTGAAACTTTTACCGAATAAAAAAATAAAAAAAAAAAAAAAAAAAAAAAAAAAACAAAAACAGGGCAATTTTGTACACTATACGTACAACTTGGCAAGATAACACTATATTCTTCGCCGCTTATTTTGTAACATGAATCAGCAGATAGGTTTATCTCCGTCTCTGGGTTATGGCTTCCAATTTACGAAACTTTCGGTTACTCTATATATTGTTTGTATCGGCGCAATCTCCCCGCGCGGAATCAAATCAAAGACGATCTTTCGCGTTCTACGGAGCTACCCTCCGCAGGCCTAATGCTTCTTTCTAGTTTCGTTGTCCTTTGTTAAAGTTTTATTTCTTTTTCGTAAGATTCGTATTTATATCTTATTTTATAGATTTTTGTTCTGCATAACATAAATAAAAATAGAAAAATCTCTGTTTGTGAAGATGTTTTATATGTAATTTTTGTACCTTTAAAAATACAAAAGTTCAAGTATGTAAAGATAATTCATCTACTGATGCAAGTTACATTATAAAGCTATTGTTGCAAGAGCAACTCTGCGAATTAAAAATTATGATTCTTTCCACGCCATATTATCATCGTCTATTTTTATTAACGCCCGATTCCTTCTGCAGATTTATTCGCATTAGTTTATGATCTCCAATTTACCAAACTTTTCCCCAGCACGCAATCGCGCATACAACCAAAGATTAACACTCTCACGCACGCAATTCTTCAACCTTTCATCTTCCCCCGTTCGATAATTCTTTCCAGTTTCGTGATTCTTTGTCTCTCGCATCGCTTCGTCCACGTCATCCATCGAAACATTCGCTCGTATAACAAATACATTCAATCGCGTAAATTTAATAAAAAGCGATTCGCTCGTAGATGAATAAAAGCAACTTACCACTTCGCGCCATGGAGTAGAGGGAGTGATCGCGACCCTTGCGCTGAACGAGCCTCGCCAGGAAGAAACCCAGACCGCCTATCACGACGAGGGCGACCGTCAAACCGACGTAGAGGGCAACGTCCATTTGTCGGCTCGCTGTAACAGACAAGGGCGAGAGAAACGTTCAATGGCTCGTCTGTGACTCTTTCTTTCGTTGTCGCGCGTATATCAAGAAGGAGAGGAAGACGAAGGATCCTTTGGGCTAATGAGGTCAATAAAATGTTGCACGAACGGAAGTCGTAAAATGCGCACGCGCGGCAAGAGTGCCACTCGTGCTAAATAAAATGAACAATCGGAACGATAATAGGACGTACGATTGGCTCTTTCTTCATACGGGAGAACTGACACGCTGCATATAGGTGATTGTATGCGTGCGTGAATTAGGGAGATAAAAAAAGAGAGAGAGAGAGAGAGAGAGAGAGAGGAAAAAGGGGAGATGGATGGACTTATTCATACTGGCGGTAAAATTATTGTCGGATGATTTCAAAAGATACTTACCCTCTTCGGTTAAGTGAGCTCCACCGATTTTGGCGCTTTCTACTGAAAAAATTTATGATTTTTCATGTTAAAATAAATCCTCAAATGTAAATATATATATATATATATATATATATGTGTATGATATATAAATAAAATCTTTTGCGATTTCGTCTAATGAAGAAGGAATTTCCGAAGAGAAAAAGAGATAAATAGATAGATTGGATCTTTTGTGCGCGTCGTATAAAAAAGATCATGAATAAAACAAGACCCTTTTTATTTATGTAACCTTCTGGAAAGGACATCCATTCATAAAAAGTCAATTTATTTTGAAAGCGTGCATGTAGATATTTTTTACTCTTATATATTTAGAGAGCTTCGTTAGAAAATCAAAAGAAGACATCGGTCAGTTTGATAAATATTTAAAGTTGTATTATAATAACAGGGTATTGTAATTTAAAAGCGTCATTAGGAGGAAATAATACATATATGTATTACTGGACACACGCGCGATAATGGATCGGGATGTTTATTAATGCCAATTGATGTTACCGTTGAAAATATATCGAGTTTTAGGACGTACGCTATTTATCTTTTCTTCTCAAATTTTTTATTACATTGTCGATGGATATTATAAAACAAACAGTCAATTTCATTCGAATAAACGCGAATCGAGGAAAACAAAAATGACAAAAATATCCGAGAGCATAAAGTTGAAAATTACAAAAAAATGAAACTTTCGCGAAACATTAATAAATTTATCAAAAATGCCGGAGTACTTTGAAAGTTATCTCCGCCTCGGAGTCGAGAACTTTCAAAACTCTCGAAGCCATCAAGAAACTCTAAAGGCAAACAAACCATCCCGCTAAAATACAAACGAAAGCAGCCAACGGAAATTAAGCGGCAAAATATACGTACACTCGCATAAAATTCAAACTTATCGATAAAAAAAAAAATATAAAAAATAAAGATTTTATAAATCTACGAAAGAAAGTACGCAAAGTAACATTTGATTTGGATCCAAGCAAAATAAAGAATTTAGAGTAAAAGTAAAATAATACATGATTAATGAAAAATTAGCTGACCATTGCACAATCCCCCGGTGCAATTAGCCACGGCGACATCCTTTCCCTGGCAAGGTCGACCACCTTGGCTCGGGGCTGGCTCGTCGCAGGACCTCCGTCTGCTGTGGGTACAGTCGCTCCCGCAGATCGACCACGCGGACCATCTGGACCAGCCTCCGTCAACTGCTACAACGAAGGATTAAGCGCTCGTATTACGTTCTCTCGATCTTTCTTGCTTTCCAAGAATTTTTCGTAATTTTTTTTCTTCTCTTTTTTTTTTTCCTTTCTTTCTTTTTTTTTTTTTTTTTTCTTTTTAATTTGTCGGTTGTACACGCTTGTTATTTATATCGTTTTAAAAGTGAAACGCGAAAGAGATGGGAAGAGGTGAAGTAAAAAAGCTCGTTATCATGCGGTTAAAGGGTCGCATTGCGTGGGTGCGGTGAAAGAAAATGAGCGAGAAAGAAAAGAGACAAAGTAAATATAATAAGAGTTGAAAAAATAGTGATGCGATAGGGGAGAGGAGGATGATATGTACGTTTCTTTTTTTTTTCCTCTTTATTCTTTTTTTTTTTTTTTATTTTAAGGTTTACATTTTGCTACGGTACTACTACTACTACTGCTACGTTGGACATCACAGTGAACAAAGAGCAGACTCACCGATTGTGTTAGTGAACATTTCCATCTCCTCTGTTATAGTGAAAGCGTGCGTGATAAAAGGCATTGAGGACTTATTTACTGTTGGTTATATGGTGCGAGAATTATGTTATGTAAGCATCATCAAATATGTATAACACATTTTGTATATAAATATATATATATATATATATATGCGTCTTAGACATTTTCATTGTTATTTCAATTAAGGTATTTCAAAAATATGTACGTCGCACGTATCTATTTATACGTGTAACACATGCATTAGAAATTATTGGTTAGCACACGTAGATTATGTTAGTCACAAACGACGATTACATGTACAAATGTATTACTTGTTGATTCTTATAACGATAAAACTTTATAAAATTGTGTGAATAAGACGTTTTATCTGTAATAGCATGGAAAATTGGTGCAAGTTTATTTACGTAATTTGGAATAGAATTAATTTAAAATTTTAATTTATTTATGTTGTTGCTTGATTAATGTTTGAAAATTATTTATCTTACTCGTAGAAAAATTATAACAGACCTTTTTTCGTTACTTTTACAGATTTAAGCTTATATTTTATATGTTATACTTTTGTTAATATAACATTAAATCTTTTCTGTTTTAATTGAATATTCAACTTTATAATGAAGAAAATATATCCTAAAGATAAGGAAATAAAAGAAATTTAATAAACGCGCTTAAATATTTTTTTATAAACGCGATAAACGATGTTAAATATAAAACATAAAATCAATCAGAATAAAGCATTAAATTCCAGGTAATATGAATAAAATGTGGATTAATTTAATAAAATATTATTGGTAAGGCAAACAAAAAGTGTAAACTCGAAACCTGGCGTGGCCATATGCAATCGCCGGTCATAAAAATAATAAGCGGCGCTATAACATTACACACACGAACGCATATAGGTATTTGGATAGATATAGAGATAGAAAAAGAGAGAAAGCAAGAGAAAAGAGAGAACGAAGGGAAACAAGAAAAACTTGAAAAGCATCGGCAATTTCATCTCATAAATGATGCGGGACTAAAGCCACTCGTCGGCACTTTGTCGAGCTTTCGAGACCTCGGGCAGCCACTTTCCTCGTTATTCACCAAGAAGTAAAAGCCGGTCTTTTCCCTCTTCGTCTCCCTTGTATGTGTATACTTCACTACTAGTTTTCGCTCTTTCTCTCTCACTCTATCTCTCTCTATCTCTTTCTCTGTTGATCTCGGGCGCGCCTTCGGAAAAACGGCACCGCTATAGATCTCGCGAGAAAGCGCATCGAGCGAAACGAGAGTGTAACCGAGGAAGCGCGCAAGGGACGACCAAGAAGATAATATATATATATATATATATATATATATATATATATATATATATATATATATATGAATCGCCGTATACTAGGGAGAAAGAGAGGAAGCAAGAGAGAGAGAGAGAGAGAGAGAGAGAGAAAGAGAGAGAAAATAAAGCGACGGCAGCAACTCACCCGGTTGACAGTTGGTATTGCAGTCGTTTTTCTGCTGCGCTGGTCCAAGGCAAGGCTGTCCGCCATTCATGGGCGCCGGGTTCGTGCAGGTTCGCGTCCTCTTTTGTCCGCCTTTGGCGCACCGCGTGTGACATTCGGACCACGCCGACCAGGACGACCAGCCTCCGTTAACTTTAAAAAACGCACACACATACACACACATCCATAAGCACTTTTGTATATATATGTATAGATACAAGCTAACGCAAACACTTATACGCTTACACGTTCGCTTTTCCGCACGTGCGCATTTAGGTATATGGTTTGCGGTTACGCTGTCCGTACACTCGCCCATTCAAGAAGCTTTCATTGATGCGAACGACCTCGAGCGCAGCTGAGACTGAGATACACACCGTAACGAAGATGATGATCAGAGAGCCGACGCCAAGTTTTAGTTTATGTACGCGTATATTTCATCCGATGGTCCTTTGCTTTGATTAAACCTGAACGAGATGACAAAGTTGACGCAAAGTACCGTTAAAAAAACGTTTGATCGTGATTTCCTGATTACGGTCCTTCATAGTTATTCCGAGTCCGTTAATGTTTTTATTTTTTATATCCGTAAATATATCTTTATCTATTGTCATTTTCGAATACATTTACTTCATTAACTCCATGGTAACATTTAATTTATCCTTATTGATAATGGTAAAATGTAACAAAAAATATATACAGATTTTTTAGTTGTGTATTACAAAATTAATTAATAATTCATTATGTATCTCTGTAATTTACATTATTATCCGTAACATAACCAATTTTCATTAAAATTATTGAATTATTCATTTCCACGGGGTATCTATCTGAAATGATTCCGCATTAATAAATTTAATAATTTATAAATTAGATTTTAACATTACTTTGACTTTTCTTTGAGCTAGCTATCGCTATTAAGAAAGACGTTTGAATTAAGTATATTTGATACGACTACAACGTATACATTAATCAACATCACGATTAATAAATTTAAACCTTATATAATTATACCCTTTGATATTTTTATAATTTTAAAGTATATTTTATATTATGAAATAATAAAATATTTAATTGATCAACTGTGTATTTATCGTTGAATATTGTTTTACTCGTAGCGATACTATTATATATACAAAAAAATAAGCAGATAATGTGAACGTTTTAATAAGATTTTGCAACGGAACAATCATCTTGTCTCTTGCGCGCAGCAGTACGATATTTATTACATTCTCCGTACTCCCAGCGGTAAAAGAAGAAAAAGATTTCTACAAAAAAAAGGTCCTTACTTTCAATCAAGTTAACCAACCGACTGTCAGCGGAAGGGACTCACTCAACCTCGTTAGAAAACATTATGAAAAGAATAATAAGATCGATAAATATAAAACATCATTTATGGTTTTAATATTAATTTACAATTCGAAAACTAGTTTTAAAACGGCTTCGATGATAGAAACAACGATGTGCTCAAATAGAATTTAATTAAAGATTGTGCTTATAGTATTTTAAATATTGTATGATATATTTTTTTTTAATTTTATTGAAATAAACTTTTTATGATAAATATATAGTTTCGGTAAGTGTCCGTTTAAATGAATTTTAAATTCTTACACGAATACATCATTCAAAATATGTATCTCAAATTACCATTATCAGTAATTCAAAGCATTCAATCTATAAAAATGGCATAGGACATTTGTCCACAACGGGAAAAAAAAAATAAAGAAATGTAGGCACGAACATTTTTTTCAAGAGAAAATTTTTTTCCTTTTTTCACTTAGTAAAAAACAAACTTTATCCGATCTCGTTTCGTTGCATCGATCATCTCACGTGACATTTCTAAATACAAGAAAACTCTCTTGCCTTCGATATATACGCGCATACATATATACCTCCTGACGCGTAAACACTTTTCTTCTATATAACGCGAGAAAGTCGATCCAAATCCGGCGACAACGCTAGTCTCAAGTTGCGCATTCCTCTGCGTGTGTGTGCACGTACATACACGTAAGTGCGATCGAACGTTTGAGTTTACGCTTGCGGACATAAACCTTGAACGAGCGCGCATGCAGTGAAAATAAAAAAATAGAGGAAATGCGTCTACTGTGACATGGTAAAACGACATTGTTATAGAATGTATAAAATACATTGATAGTTTCATCCATTTTTTTAAAATATAAACGTTTTCAAATCAAAGTTTGCATTAAAAAAAAAAAAAAAAAAAAAAAACAAAAAAAAAATTGTAAAAATTGTATTGAAATTGTGAATTAACGATGGATTATGTAAACGTTATACACAACGCTTTCATTATACATCGATTTCGAAAATTCACCGAAGCTTCAAAAGGGCGACTTACAAATTGCATTCAAATTCTTTCATAAATACGAGTTCCAGCGCATAATTGGAGGAGCACAAAGTTATCTGGATCTCCGATCACCCTAAAAACATACCCCACGCCAGAACTCGTGCGCCACATTAGACACATCTTCCCTTTTCCCCCTTCGACAGCAGGGGGAAGGAAGAGGGGATATGGAAGAAGAAGAAGAAGAACGAAGAGCACGCAACCAAAATTCGAAAGGTGTGCGCTCTTTTCGATGTAAAAGTATATATATACACACACACACACACACACACACACACGCGCGCGTAGAGAGAAATACAATGAAAATAAAGAAGAAAGAAGATATCTTACCGTAAACGGTGATGCTGGCCGGCTCGCTCATCCTCTTGGCGGCGATGTTCTCCGCGACGCAGGTATAGTTCGCCTGGTGGGATAGCTTTGCCTGTCCGACCATAAGATGGCCCTCGCTCGATACGATAAGCGTGTCCAAGGACTCGGCGTCGAGCGCCACGCCGTTCCTCAGCCAGTAGACCCGGGGCGGCGGTAATCCTATCGGTGGCAGGCATCGCAATTCCGTTTCCTGGCCTGCCTCCACCGACACCGAGTACGGCGGCGACTCGAATTGTTTCTTCAAATCTGCGGACAGCCCCGATGAGAGTATATGTATATGTGTTGAAAGGAAGATCGTCGATGCCGATTGTCTGTGTATGTGTATATCTATTTATACGGTGTAAGCCGAGAGTAAGGGATGTATATGTGTCGCAAGTACGAGAGAGAGAGAGAGAGAAGAGAGAGAGCAAGACGTTGCAAGCAGCGAGGATCGCATGCCGGGTTTCGAGGTTGAAGGATAATTTAGGAGCTGGATTGCCAGTTTGATGAGACCGTTGTTGAGATGCGGTGCGATAACTTCTTCTCTCGGCTTCTTTTCCTTTTTTTTTTTTTTTTTTTACGTTACAAGGAAATATTCGTCGAATTTTCGGCTCGTTTGCATCGAAGAAATCGACTAAAATTATATGTAGACATTAACGATTTAATAAAATATGCATTTTGCTGGTTGCTTTTGAGATATAAACTGTGATATGTATAAATATGGTAATGTATGTTTAAATTGTTCGTCTCGATTAACCTTTATCTATTATTTTGCTTAATAAATGATATATCGTCGAATACATCGTCATTATATTCGTTAAAAGATAATCTTTGCAGGATTTGCATCATATAAAATATTGACCAGTCGATAAATTTGTGAAATGCCGAGATTAAAATCCTTACAAATTAATTATCCGTGTCATGTTTCACTTAAAGCATTAAAGGCAATGTAGATCTCTTGTAAACTTTAATCTTTGATCCGAAAGTCTGGAAAGTTTCGCAGCGTGACCTTATCTCCCGATATTTTATTTCAACCTTATACTTTTCATTAATTATGAAGTATATAACCAATCGCGTATCACGAGAGAAAAATAACTCGCGTGCAATGTGTATACATTATCATCATTATTGAGAAACTTTCTTTTCGCTCTGCGAAAATATAATGAACGGCACTTTGTTGCTTTTTATATATTTTTTTTTTTTTTTTTTTTTTTTTTTATTGCGCAATTTTCTCCGTACTCGACGAAGATGCGAGCGCGCGTTGCATCGGGCAACGCGAACCTCAAATTGTTTCTTTAGATCTGGATAAGAGGGATGCGTGTGTACAAATGCGAAGACTGTGCAAGCTCACCTATACTCATACACACTTACATACATATGTACACGTAAGCCGAGAGATTACCAATATTGATAGAGGAAATCGGATAATTTCTGAGCACTCAATATTCCGCGAGCGTATTTCGTTCTCTCTGGGCAATGGCAAAAGCTGGAGGGGCTACAGAGTCCGAGAGTGAGACAGAGAGAAGATCTTGTTACCGGGAAAAATTACTCTCGAGGAGACTAGACGATGTTGGCGACTAGGGCCAGATGTGCGCCTGATTTCTCGAGAGCTTCTCAATGAAGTACGTGTTCCTATATATATAAGTATACGGTGAAACTCTAAGCTGTGCAGCGCTTGCTGGTTTTTCTTCTCTTTTTCTTTTCCTCTCCCCTTCCCTTGCTCACCATTCTCTCTTTTCCTGTCCGCGCCGCGCGTTCTTTTTCTTTCGTTACAGTCTCTTTGCGGTGAAAAACTTGTTATCGAAGAGTTATACTGTTTTTCAAACGGTATATAAACTTGAAGAACAATGCAGCTCGAGTGACGACTCGAAACAAAAAAAGAAAAAAAAAAAAAAAAAAAAAAAGAAGAAGAAGAAAGAAAAAAAAAAAGTTATAAATAAGAAAAGTTGTTGGAAAGTTTGAAAAATTTTCGCTGAAACTGATAAATTTGATGGCTATTTTCGTGGAATCTTGAACGAACGCACTTGGCTCATACCTTATCCGAGATTTGAAATATTACGTGAGAAACTGAATAGAATAGAACGTCGAAAGTTTGAAAGTTTATTACAAAAAATATTAGAAATTATTTTCCTTCGGTTATTTAAGAATACTAATGATACAAAGTAATATTTTATTGTTTATTCGATGCGTTGAAAAATATTAGAAAAAAAAATTAACTCGTCTTTAATTGACAATTTACGAAATTCAAAATTAATTTTATTTAATAGGCTTATATTACGAAAGTTACATTTTAATTGATTTATTGTTTTTTCACGTAGGATAAAGTAGACAGTTGTTAGCCCTTTAATTTCATTTATTGGTCCCCGAAGACTTATCCCTTCATGTTCTAATACGGATAGTAGATAAGTAATTGATAACGGAATCGCGGATCAATAACGAATAAGGGAACTTTGTGTATGTCAATTTTGAATTACATTATTCTATTAATAAATACAATAACTTATATATATAAAATGTTCGAAACAACGTAACCTCTTTAATTTTTTTCCCGAAATTTTGCATAAAATTATAAATTTGCGGAATGCAATTCATGGTAAAATAAAATACGAGGAAACGACAGAAAAGACGATAAAATAAATAATTTAAATTATCGATATAATAGTGGCCGTACGTTAAAGAAGCGATAAGAGTAAATACGCTGCAGTCCAAGGTAAATTTTCACCTCGCTCGATAACTCCATATACGTCGGGTCTCTAATTTTATTTAGTTTTTTTTCGCTTTATTTTTTTATTTTTCTCTTTTTTTTGTTTGTTTGTTTTTTTTTTTTTTTTTTTTTTTTTTTTTTTGTTCCTTCACGGAAACGGCTTTACCGTTGATGTCCCCATAGAGCCAACGACGACGACGGCGACATAGGTATCGCGCTGCACAATAGTGAATAATACCTCTATTGTTCTGCGTATAGTATAAACGACGCCGGAGAGCCACATTGGGAAAGTGCACGCACTACGTACGTGTATGTGTGCGTGCGTGTGCGTGTATCTATGAGTGCGCGAAGCAGCGGCGGTTTTATAAAAATAGAATGCGTTTGTCCGGAGGAGGCTTAATTGACAAATGAATAAATCAAAAGACACTTTTCAGTACTTAATTCCACGCCTAAGTAGCCGAGGCTGGCGCGATCGGTCGCTCGTTTATCTGCAATCTATATGCGATATTAAAAGCACGTATATACCGGTAATGAGCATTATAATTCACGTCGGCTACTATCCATTATCGATCCTCAATGGATTCAATTGTTATTTAACTAGACAACTACCATCGACTTTGATATTTTTCTTGCATTTCTCTCCCCCCCCTCTCTCTCTCTCTCTCTCTCTCTCTTTCATTCGATAACGTTATAATGCCTCGAGTATGCCTTTGAAAATAGATAAAAATAATCTTTCGTGACACATTTAATAATGACGTTTGTTTCAACGAACGTTGATATTTCCCCCATTATACAATGTAACCATTCCCCAACTAGAAGTACGAACGAGCGCGCGAAAAGAAAAACGGGGCCTCCAAAATTATAAACCAAGCGCTACGAAAGAACATTCACACCGCGCGAGTACAATTTAATAAATATTTAAGACTCCCGCAGTTGAAATGTACTCCGGTTACAGAAGTGCAAACTACCGTTCGGTCCATTCACTGTATATATATATATATATATATATATATATATATATATATATATATATATATTCACGAGTGCGTTTGCGTGCGTGTGTACATACGAGGAGCGTACACAACTCGACAAACAGGCCTTTATTTTACTCGACGTCGCGCTTTCGCCTCGTTCGGTTTCCTCTCGTACGCCCGTTAAGAAATTTCCGACGACGCGACCGCCGAGGTCGGTTTCGATCACTTAGAGGGATGTACAATACATGTATATGTGCGCGCGAAGACGTTCAATTATTGGTAAAACGTCGCTCGCTTTTTATTTTCTACAGTTGCTAATTACAAAGCACACGCGCGATTTATCGTTCTTTTAAAGTTGAAATTAAAGATGATAGGTAGCGCGTTTAGTTACTCGAAAGTATCGTTCGATCGGTAAATATATATTGGTGTATTAAAAAAAAAAGAAAAAAAAATAATGTATATTCTAATTTATGTTATTGACATTACAAATGTTATCTGTACGATAAATAAAGCGTAACGAAAAACATAAATTTTCAAAATATGATTTATTGCCGTGATCTTTATTATCCTTTTTTTTCCATTTGGAATATAATAAATTCAGCAACGTTTTAAACATATGCGTCCCAATTATGTAACGAAATATTTCATTGCATTTAAATATATGTATATACGACTATCAATATGTATCAAATTCCAAATCATTTAAATCAATTATCCATTTTTACGAAAGCTGCAAGCAGTGATAAATTTCTGTGACATTGTGCGATCTTACATGAAAATCGACAATTTTTAAATTCGGCTTGTATTAATATATATGTATATACATATATACATATATTTTTTTCGAATTTAAATGATATTCAAATCTGCTTGTTTGAAAAATTTTTATCAACTTTCACTTATCTATTTTCATGGTTATTAACAAAATACACAGATATCTCGCATGTTTATAAATTACGCAGCTATTCATAGTAAGTGTAGTATTTACGGCTTTATAAATTTTACAAATTGCTCAAACCAAAACGGGATCGCGATAAATATTCGTAGATTTAAGGACTCTATGTTGTTTTAAATGAAAAATATAGATTGTTAAAATATTTTTGCTATAAAACATATACCAACGAACTTACGATACGTAAAAATTCGACGAATATTTTCATAAAAATAGCTACGGCATTAATTTAGATAGAAAAAAGAAAAAACTCAAAATATTTACTCACAGGCAACATCGATGACAGCCGGCTGACTATTGATTTGTCCGGAGCCGGACCAAGCGATGCATTCGCACTTAAATTTATCTTTGATGAAGTAGGACTCGATCTGATTGCGGGTCATGTTGAGCTCGCTCTCGATGATCCGGGTGCCGGTATGGGGATCGACGAAAGCCTGCTGAAAGCTATCCTTTATCCTTTCACCGTTGCAACGGAAGTAAAGCTCGAGCGCATGGGCCGCCTTGCAGTGGAGCGTCGTCGGCTTGTTCTTGACGACGTAGGAGTTTACGGGCTCGGTAAGGAACATCGGCAGACTACCGCCGCCGGAGATGAGCTCCGTGTCGCCCGCTATCGTCGCCGAGGGCACGTCGTCGTCCTCGACGGGATACGCGTCCTCGTCTTCCGGGCCCACATCCTCGCTTGCTATAAAGTCCAGAGAGACAGAAACATTTTTTTATTATATTTTTTTTTATTCCGCGTGGGCTTGTGTTCACGTGAGTTTTTGTGGTGTTTTTTTTTTTTTTTTTTTTTTTGTCGTTTTGGGTTGCTTTTCTCGAGGCGTTGGTATTTCTCCTCGCGCGGAGAAGAAGTTTGGCGGGATTTATAGCGTCCGAGGGTTCACTTTGTTCTCGGGTTGCCTTAACAATTGGGTGATTGAGACACATTTTACCCTTTCTTTTTAATTTAAATTAAATTGAGAAATCCCTCGGGGATAGCGAAGACGTGTAGGTGCTATTAACGTCGTGCGAATTTTCATCGAGAATTATTTAAGACTAATTGAATGTAAATTTTCTATTAGTTTACGACAACAATAATCGTTTTTCTTCCGGCTTATGCGTTGGTGTTTAATTTTCATTGACTTTTGCGTATAACGCAAACAACTTTCTTTTGATACAACTTTATCTTGGTAACGAGAATAATTCGTTTTAGATTTTTTATATGATGAAGTTGATTTTTTTTTTTTTTTTTTTTTTATCTCCCGAATAAAATTTCGTTACTTATTATTGCACTTCGAACGACTCAGACAATAGAAACTTCTTCAGCTAACTTCAATTCACGAAGTTTAACGAGAAATTTCAAACTTTAAAGCAAATAAATCTCTGAATCACAAACTCTTCCAAAAAGATTTTAATAATTTTTTTTATAACAAAACTGCTTTTAATTTTGAATTTTTACGATGCAAAGATAAAAAAATTTTTTATTATACTCTCTAAAACTATTCACATAAATCTTTTTATAAATTTTTGAATAAAATAAAAAATTTTAGAAAGCAAGTTAAAAAGACAATTTTTAAAAAAAGTGACCTAATACCGGACTAATTAGATAAAGAAGTATTTTATTAATTCTATGTGTGAAACTGTATCCTTTTTAATTTTGCACGCTACTTTGTTTTCACGTTCATTAGCAGAATAATGAACTCATCTCAATGCAAATGCAATTGAAACTTGAACTTTTTATTCCTCCTTGTTAGTTCTTTACACGAAAACTTTCTTGATTTTCCGCAACAAATATAAATGAAAACAACGATATTGGCCTTCATTTTATTTTCTATTTCAAAAATAAAGACGTCAAAACAACATTTTTTCTTATATACAAGTTCCATTGGGCCCTTGTTGTAAAACAATAAAGTATCTTTAAATAAAAAAAAAAAAAAGAAAACACTTAATTTTATCTATGAAAAATATTTCATTAAGAGAACGAAGATATATAAAATGAAATAATTCAAAGCAACGGAAATCCAAGTGATCGGTTACAAGCGAAACACGCTGTAAGTAACTCGAACGAAAAAGTCTTCGGTACAAGAAGTATATGACACAAATAAAGCAATAAGTAAGTAGAAACGAGACAAGCGTTCCAGCATTCTATCTCTCACCCACGCCTGCTCGGAGCAACGAGAAAAGAAGAAGAGAGAGAGAGAGAGCGAATCTCGCGCTATTTATTGTCTTTGACAAGAGCTGCTATTATCGCTTCTCCCTCTTTCTTCATACAAATATATATGTATACACATACACTCGAGAATTTCGCGAAGGGTCATTACGGAATATTCGAAACTCCCTTCCTCCACCTCCTTCTCCTCCGGATGTTCAGACGACTACCGGTCGAGCGCATCAGTGGCTCTCTTTCACGAAGAGGAACTAGAGATACCAGGCTACCGTTGCTCTTATACACAACCGGGTAACAATAAAAAAGAGAGAGAAAGAGAGAAGAAGACATAGAAGAAGAAGAAGAAGAAGTAGAAACGAGCATCAGCTAGAGAGGAAGAAAGGAACCGCAGTGTGCATGGAAACTCTCTTTTACGTACTTTCTTTTGATAAAGACGCACGCGCCCGAGCAGCTCTCTCGTGAGAAGTTCTCATTTTACACCGCTTTTTATACATATTTTTCTTCTCTTTTTTTTTTTTTTTTTCGCTACTGGTTGGCGCATATAAAGGGAGCTTTGGAATTAACTCATTCACGTGTAGTACTTTGAAGCAGAGCGATACGAACGAGCGAAAGGGAATTTTTTGTATTCACCACTGCACATACATGCACGTCTGTATATACGTATAGATGGACACGTAAACACAACGATGATACAAGCGCGAATGTGGCTTTACTCTTTTTCGCATGTAATGGAAAAAAGTGGAGAGGAAAAAAAAAATTGAAATTATACGTTCTCATTGATTAATGGACGCTTGGAAATTATATTTATTCGGAAAGCGTGCACGCGCGAGCGAGAGAGTGTGTGTGCATATTTGCACAGAGTATAGTTTTTCCACTCGAACGCCCGCATCGGTGTGGTCTTGAAAAAAAAAAAAAAAAAAAAAAATTATATATATTCACTCTTCGTTTAATTGGATGCAAGAAGAATTTATTCGATGGTACTTCTTGTCTTTAGCATGAAAACTTTCGGATAAAAGAGCCGCGCGGCTAGAGAAATAATATCGAAAATTAAAGATGATATTTCGTTGGTATAAATGCGCATATATCCGTTTACAACTTGAATGATACTTGAAAAATATTATATGAACACTTTGCAATATATGTAAATTATTTGAAATATCTTCTGTTCGATTACTTTCTGAAATACAATGATAAATAAAAGTATTAGAAAGTTATACATAGTCTATGCACAACCACGTGTAATCTTATTACATTTTACAACTGTTGAATAGAATTGAATCGAAGACAATTTTTATTCAGCACTTTAAGATTACATTCACTTAAGCGCTTGCAAATTATCCTCTAAATACAATCTTAATATAGAAATCAGATTACTTCGACTCGAAACGTGTGGTTTCTAAGTTGTTTTATTAAAATCCTCAATTTCGATTATGTCAATCGAAAATTTGCTCCAAAATCAATTAGAAACAATTGAAATAAGCGTCGATATTTTTCGAAGACGTTGACGATCGAGTTTAACAGTTAAACGTAAATGAAAAACCACAGCGCAATTCGAGTAACTACACGCGCACTGCATCAAAGTCACGACGACATTTGCTATGCATATCACGTACGTACATATATTACAGACATCCCGAATCGTATAAATACTCGAAAACTTGCGAATCCTGTAAAATTGTAGAATCGATCGGTAAAACTGTGAATAAAAATCGGCGTAAAATTGCGTAGCACACTTTTAAGCCATTGACTAAATTCGTACACGTGTATAAAAACGTTAATAAAAACGTTAGCCAGCAACGTCGTTGTGTATAAACGACTTGACAATCTCTTTCCGGCGCGCAAAAGTCTTCATTAAAGAGTAAACGTTGAAAAGGGACGAATATAAGCCTTGGCCAGCTCGTACCTTAAACGAGACACGCAAGTAAAATGAAAATTGCTCGGCAAAATTTATACATAAACTCAACGCTCGAACGGTGCTTTAAACATCAGCGCCCGCGCGCGAACTATAAAGTCATTAAAGAGAAGTTTTACTCGCCTTAGGCGAAGCGCCGGCGATGCTGGCTGGCGCGAGCGAGTAAAAAAGAGAGAAGAAGAACAAAAAAAAAGTGGCAACGGCTTCGTTGCACTTGACACGCAAAAGGGATGAGAGAAAGAACAAAGAGAGTCCGGGCGATTACACATCGTTGTTTTCCCGACTACTCTCTCTCTCTCTCTCTCTCTCTCTCTCTCTCTCTCCCTCTCTCTCTCTCTTTCTCGGCAATAATTATCGTCTCTTTCTTCTTCTGCCGCGCGGGCACGCAAAGTAAAGCTATCGCGCTTGCTTCTTTCTCTTTATTTTTCTCTCGCCCGAATCGATGAATTATTAGCGCCGGAACGAAGCGATATCGAAGAGCGCGCGGGTGCAAAGAGAAAGAGAAAGAGACGGCGGCGTCGTACAGTCGTCGAAGATAATTACGCAATATGTCGTGAATGCCGATGCACCACCGCTGTATAACCCCGTCAACTTCGACCTCGTGCCAACCATCGCGCGCTGACTCTGTTTTTCCTCTCCTCATTTTTTCTTTTTTTTTTCTTTTTTATTTTTTTTTATTTTTTTTTTTTTTTTGTTCTCGCGTTTCCGCCGCAGTGAACATCGCGCCAGACGATGATATAGCGCTCGAGTGTATATGTATGTGCACGCATGTGTAAGAGCGAGTGAGAGAGAGAGAGAGAGAGAGACGTCTCATTGTACGAAGCCGATCAGTGCGTATCACGTTGCCGGTGATAACGAAAAATGATCTTCGAACGCTGCGCTGCTTGGCGTGACATGCGCTCGATGCCGATCGTGGAAATTTTGATCTTTATTTTTAGAGGATGATCTCCGAGATTTGTGATTTAAAATACATGTTTATATGATGGAACTGATTAACAATGTCAATTCTTTACGCGTTTATAAATGATATTTCAAAACAAATATTATAAAATATTTATAATTCAATATCGATTAGATTGATAAATTATAAAAATATAATAGTTTGAAGTACAAGGTTTTTTCCTACGATTAAAATATTTAAATAAACCGATATTAAATAGAAATGCTTCAGTATACTATCGCTGATTTTTAAATCCCAAGATCGACAAGTGCGATATTAGAGACGTCGATCATGAACGACTTAATTTACGTCATAATAATCCATAAAGCCGAATTGAATTTTCATTTTTATGTTTTTACTGTCAAGTTGCGTATAAGTTGATCCAATTTAAATCATGACGTCGATTAGTTCACACGTATGAAGAATTTAATAATTTATAAATATACTATAAATAAATCAAGGAGGATGTTAGTTTAATTTAGCTTACTTTATCTGTGCGATACAGTATAGCGTATTTCAAATATTACGTATTTTTACTTTTTCGTAAATCAATATAAAACTTTTTTATAACAAATCGTCAAAAGTTTTTAATCCAAGATATCGAATTTGGTCGGTACCACTACGTTAAACAACAGAAGGGAAAAAAAATCCGTCATCGACTATAAACGTCTATACATTCGAAAAATTAGATCTCGAGCAGTCGACGCGATGCCCCGTGTATTACACGATAGGAATACACGCGTCGAATTCACTCGATCGTTTTGTAATCTATATAAGAGAGCATCCGATTTGACGTGCGTATATGGTCCCGCATATACGTATACAGAGTGCGCCCACATGCGTACGAATCAATGGGCACATTTCCGTGCGTCCGAGTGTAAAGTGTTCGCCTGCCGGGCGCATACGCGGAGAATCGCGTTACAGTACATAGGTATATCGAAGAAAAAAGAAAAGCGCGCATGCATACGCTTACATATATATATATATATATATATATAAGAGAGCGCATTCATCGTTAATTCATTAGCGATTTTTCAACGGAAACACCCGTGATGAATGCATATGTGCGTATGGTATACGTATATACGTATACTTATATATACATATGTAGGTATAGGTCTACAGAGAGACAGGTACAAGGCATAACCGTGGCGAGGACCCCCGGATCGATATTCGATATCTCGCCGATGGCTATTATAAAAGGGAACGGAAAGAGAAGCGAGGTAGGGAATAGAGAGAGGAGAGGAAGGCAGCAGAGAGTGGATTGAAAGGCTCACCTTCGTCAGAAGCGAATGAATGGACCGGGCTGGAGGAAAGTACGACCGCCAGACAGAGTACGAAAAACAACCAGCAGCACGATCTCGGCCTCATTTCGATCGCTTTCTCTCATTCCTTCATCTCGTTGTTTAATGTTGCATATGCCCGGCTTAGCGCTAAGGCTATGCGGCTGAGGCTAAGAGAGCCGCCGACTTTATCTTCCTATTATCGGCCGCGCGACAATTCAATGGGAGTCGTGCGATTCGCCCGCAGCGGCAGCAACACCAAAGACGGCTTGTACAACGATGGTCCTCTTCCCCTCTGGCTTCTACGATCTTCCTTGATTACTTGCGAGCTCTCGGAATTCCTGCAACAAATCGTATAACGCACATATGTAGACTTATGAAGATGTAGATGCGTATATGCACACACATATACGTTATTATATCGTGGGCTCTACGTCGATCGCACCTCACGGTAACTTGACTCTATATAATTCGCTCTCGGAAATTGTACCCTTTGCTTTTAGAGTCCCGATTCTTCTCGTCTTTTCGGAATGCGATAATTGGGATCGACGTCGCGCGCCGTGTCTATACGGTGAAACGCTTTTCTCGGATTTCACGAATATCCGCTAAAGTCACGATTTCTTTCATATTATACTATCGACGATAAATTATCGATTTAATTTATATTACTTCTCGTTTTTTCCAATTAATAATTAGAAGTAAACGGGTTAAAAAAAATCAAAGAAAATCGACAACGACTTGTGTAATACTCGGCGCACGCTTTTGTTGGCGCCGTTGAATCGGAAAATCACTGCGCACAATGACTCGCCGTTCTCTAATACAGATTTATAAGTCCGCCGGTGACCCTAGTTATAATTGCTAATAGGCGTACGTAATAAGCCGGCGATGATTCATATTTTCGCGCGCCGCGCATTAAAAAATAATAATAAAAACGTTTAATCTTGCATAATCTTAATAAATATGATAAAAATACATTACGCATGTTTATCGTTAGTAGCTTTGCATATCGATATTATATATATATACACTTGTGTACGATAAAAATATATAATTTAAAAGCGTTGCATAAAGCTTACACCGACGAATTACGTAAAGGAATATAAACTCGATCTTTTGTCGAGTAAGAAGAATCTCGTTGCAAAGTATAAGGAGATCCGTAAAAAAAAAAATTTTCTTTATTTTTTTAAATTACGATCAAAGAGAGAGAGAGAGTGTGTCGACCTCTGACCCGTGATATTGACTCGCGCGCTCGTAGAGAATGCATCGGGCGAGCGAAAGCGGATTGAAACGAACATTTTTCATATAATTTCATATTCTTTTTGTCGAACGTACGCTCGTTGCCCAATCGCTAATGAGTGTCAAACGCATCGATAATGCAGCGAGCTTATTTATAAGGCTTTCGAATAAATTAAATTTGTTAAGCGCGAAAAGTTTAACTCGAGTTGAGGCGATGCTAGAAATTTTTTAATTCGAATTTTGCAACGTTAAACCATTCTCTGATAATTCGAATCGACGTTGATTAATGCACAAATTTCATTACGCGTGCGTATGCGCAACCCCTTTTTCTTTTTAGCAATGTTTAAATAATTAACATTTTAAATGCGGTGCTTCGCGTGTTCGTTAACAATCGAGACTGCTGTAATGATATATAAATTAGCATTTAAATTCAGCTGCGAATTCGTCACATGAATTTTATAAATTCAATTTAACGAAATATTAAAATAATAGCGATGATTATTTTAATGTTGGAAAAAAGATTATTTAACTTTATTTACAACTCATTCTAACCTAATATATTATTTATATTATTTAAATAATTTAACGATTTTCTCACTTTTTTTGCAAATGAACGAAATTGCTTTGATTAAATTAGGTTCCTTTTACTTTGTAAGATATACTCGAAATGTTTTGATCAACGCGTTGAAAATCACGATTTAAAATGTCATCGCTATCAAAATTGTAAACTTAACATCATCTAAAAGCTAATAATAAATATTTCTCTAAGGAAGCAAAATAAGAGAATGTGTGAGGAATGTGTGCTTTCAAGTTTCCGAAAATGAGTTTATCCTATACACATCGCTTGACATTTGTTTTTCAAATAGACTTTTATTTGACTTGCGTCACACGACACGCTGGAGAATAACCTCTAAGCATACGAAAATACATAAGTGTTTAAAAAAAAAGGAGAATAAAAGAGAGAGAGAGAGAGAGAGAGAGAGAGCCGGGAGAAAAAAAAAGTGGGCTGCCGTATGTCAATGCGTTCAAACAAGATGCGCGCGCGACTACGGGAGAAAAAAAAGCTAAACAAATATTATTCTATCCAAACGACTCGCTAAAAAGAGGGCACTAAAGAAATTTCCACATCGTTAGAGTTACTCGTTTAAAAGCTATTAAAGAGAGATGTGAAGCACTTCGTTCAAAAATTTCATTATACGAGTTCCCGCGCGCAGGAAGTCGATCGAATCGCGAAGAGCGCAACTTTTTTTTGCTCGCTTCCACGCTCGATTCACTCTCACGCGCGAGCTAGCTCGTGCTCTCGCACATACACACACGTATACGTGAATTATCGAGAGTCACTCGACTCGATAATCTCGCAATATTGCATTATGCATCGAAAATAAAAGAGAGGGAAATGAAAAATTTATCAGAAAAGTCAAATGTTAACGAGGTTCTTTAATATACAGATTCATATTTATGTGAGATAGCGCGCACATTTTTTAAGCTCCAAGTTCCGAGTATTGACAAAGTTTATTATATTCGAAATTTAAATAAAACAGAGGTCCACAAATATTATCAAGCCCAATTATAAATGGCATTAGCATTCCCTTTGAATCGTTACCGATTTTCTAGCAAATAAATCGATCGGTAGCAAAACAAAGAAGAAAAAATGGCGAGAACGCGCAAAAATGAATATTTAATCTCTTTATGTGAAAATCTATTGGAATATTCCAGAAATAATTAACGACTCGTGAATTTTGAAAATTAAAAAAAAAAAAAAAAACATCGATAAAAATGAAACGTGTCGCAATGAAAAAATTTAATCAGCTCGAAATGCGTTATTAACAAGGTAACATCTAGAGCGTGCAGACATTCCATTGTCATCGCGAAATATAATTAATTAATTAATTTCGCGCCGCGCACGTATAACAACGCGTTCAAACAGCCGTTTATGAAAAACAACTTTTTCCAACTTGATTAATTTCATTTTCCCAATAAAGCCCCATTCACGGTAAAACCCTTTTCTTTCTTTTTCAGTTTTCTCCTCGCCCCCCCCCCCCTTTCTCTCTCTCTCTCTCGCTCTCTCTTTCTCCCTTCGCCTCGTCGTTATCAGCGCCAGTGCTATAAACTTTCGTGTCCGTCAACATCCATAACGAACGGCTTTTGAATGCTGCTGCGCTCCCCTCCTTTTTGCCCTTTCAACACCGAGTAGCAAACAATTAGAAGCCCTCTCCGCATTGTTTGATCAAAATTTCCAAACTTTCAACGCGCGCACTAAATTTCCCCGCGCGCATAGCCGCTCGGCCAAACGTCAAAAGATAAAGAACGACGATCTTGCCTTTTCTTTTTACATTTTATAAAATTCATGCGGCTAATGAGAAAAAAAAAAAAAAATAAAAAAATAAAAAAATAAAAAAAAATAAAAAAAAAAACTATACGAGTACGTAACTGCGTTGGTATGTACAAACACCTATTCCATGACACGACGTGCATCTCATCAAAATAACCGCCTCGTGTGGAAGTCGATTCCCGTAAGGCGTAACGAGACAATAACCGAAAACGCGCGCAAGTCAAGTTTCCCTCTCACGCGGCTCCATGAAGACCGTGTATAAAATACGCGAGCTCACCTTTAAATAAACCCGCGCATCTATACCTCGTTCAAGTATATAGACAAGAGAGAGAATGAGAGAGAGAGAGATATATACGTATGTATTCACGTACGCTTATACCTACAGAAGAGGCGTGTGGGCTCGCGCGCTTACGCAGCACCGTCGGCCGGCTGTTTATTCAGCGCGTGTTTACCCTAACGAGGTTAAAATCCAAAATCTCTTAACTCCATCGGAGAAGGAGAAGAGCCGGAGGTAAGCCGGGCTTTTATCTGATCGTGTCCAATGGCGATCGTATATACCTTCGCATACATATATGTATACATATGTATATACATGTAGACCTATGTCTCTCAGGTATTATATAGACATACTTTTACGCGTTTAAAATGCGTATCACGCATATATATATAAACGATCCATAAATGATCGGTTGTCGCAATGTTTATCCATACGTTCCACGTTACCAGCGATGGAACCCAAAGCGAAGCGAGGAATTTGCGGCTTTTCTTACTTTGCTCATATTCGCATCTCTTCTAATCTCGTATACTCTTGGCACGCGTCACCAAGCGAATTCACATACACACACACACACACTAACACTCTCTCACACTCCACCGAGTCGCGTCCCCTTGCATTCTTTTCGCTCGTACTTTGATGTACGTCCCGAATTTTTATGTGACACGCTCGCAGACGCATATATGACCATCTCCGTACAATTATCTTTTACGAGCTGCTTGAGATTTTGAAACACGACTTAAGGAGAGCTATAAATATATACATAGCGATGCGTTTACTTCTCTCTCACTCTCTCTCTCTCTCTCTCTCTCTCTCTCTCTTTAACCCCGTGCTTTTTACGTCGGCGACGAGTCGCGACGAAACGCTTCCGTTTTATTTCGCAACGCGTGCTCAGACTAATGCGCATACATATATACCGCGGGGGACAATCGGTTACAGTCCAGGAAATTAGGAATCCGCACTCGTTGTACGAAAGCGTAGAAGAGAAAGATAGTCGTATGGCTTCTGTAACGACGTCCCGATGGCCTTTTTTTTGTCGCTGCGCGACGAGGGACAGCCCAGTATCTTTTCGAAGAGGAATTTTTGAATGTCAGCTGTTCGAGGGGGTCTCTTCTTCCCCGGAGGTTTTTTTTCCTTATTTTTACGCGACGAAAGGCTTTTTCGTACGACGGATCCCCGAACGATTGACGAGTGCGTGCTTAATTACGCTTGAGCGAGCGGGGGGTCACGCATCCCTTGCGCTTGGTCTTCCTACTTCGTTGTTTGCTTGTTTAAAATTAATGAATATTTTCGGTGCTACGTCGCGCGGGCATTAATGAGATGCGTACGGAGCTGCATAGAGAAAACGAAGGACTTAATTAGGGGTATATGTGTTTAAAGAAGAATTAAGCTTGCTCAAAATATTACGGAATAGACGATCTATGTTAGTCATTTTTGGTTAAACCGACATGATTCTACACGTTGAATTATCAATTTGTAAGAAATATAAATAAGAAGCATCGTTGATTAAATTGTGAAATTTAATATTAAATTATCACGCTGTATAGATGTTTCAACTTTTGATAAATTATATTTGAAGGTGATACCGTTAAAAGTTTCTAATAAATCAATTTCTTAAATAATTCATGTACACGATAGATAGCCAATGTAAGCGTTATCACATCATATAAAAAGTACATTAATCCACTGGGATGAAACTGTACCAGTTGAAAAAGAAAAGAAAAAGAAAAAAGCAGGTAACTTTTTGAGGATTTTCTTCGCGTCCACTTTCTTTACTGGCAGCACAATAGCCTTTATGCCTACAAGAAAGAAAAAGCTCCCTCGCGATTTATATTCCTCATCGTTCTAAATGCCATGCTTTCCTTCTTGCATCTCTGCTTCTTCTTTTCCTTTTTCCTCCGAGAGTAAGATGGAGGAAAAAAAGTGCCGGAGAAGCATTTATCAATCAGCCAACGTTTATAGTCCACGGTAATTTCAGACTCTCTACACTCTTTCTCTATCCTGACCATTGCATTAAATTACAATCTAATAATTCTAGCGTGCCAACGCGTAAAATTCATCGCGCTAGGAAATCTATTTCTTTCATTCTTTTTTTCCGTACTGTACGAAAATTTATGGCCACCGAACCGAGCCGCCGAAGGCCAATAAAATCGAGAAGAGACCGTAACAATTTCGAGGTAAGCGTAATCACAATATACTTTTGCATCTCTTGCATGTATATATATATATATATATATATATATATATATATAAATACATATATATACAAACATACGCGTCCGTTCACAATCAACACAACATCGGGGTGGCTCTATTCTTTCTTGCGCTCTCTTTCTCTCTTTTTCATGGTGCTCAGTTCACCAGTCCGCCTCTCTCTTTCTGTCATTAAATATTTCATTATATGCACACATGCACTCCTTCTCCTTCTCTCTTCAAAGTCTCTTTCTTTCTCTCTCTCTCTCTCTCTCTCTCTCTCGTGCACGTACAGACACACAAACCCACAGGCACAAACACCCATGCGTAAAACGATTACTAAATCCGATTTTTCATGGTCCGCTCATTTTTCGAGTGTACACATAGTGAGAGAAAAAGCGAATGAGAGAGAAAGAGAAAAAGAGAGAGAGAGAGAGAGAAGGGGGGACAACGGCATACAAAGTGTCGGCGCAGCAAAAAGAAAGGCGATAAAGAGCGAGAGAGAGAGTGGAGGGGGAGAAAGCGAAAGAGAGAAAAAGAACCCCAGCAGGTAGAATAAGTTCTCACGAAGCTGTCGAGCCGCGTACACACGTTATATGCACTCGCTGCGAGAATGAGAGAGAAAGAGAGAAAAAGAGAGAAATAATAGCCGGGCGGCGCGCATCTTGCAACCGCCGCACGCACAGATGGCACCGGGAATATTACGATGCACGTGCCAGGTGAGAGAAAGAAGGAAGCGCGCAGAAAACTGTTTCCGGATCTCTCCCTCTCCTTGTACACTTCTCTTTCTCTGCCTCTCTCACTCTCTCACGAAAATATCGGAGCGCGCGATCTCTCCGCGTGTCGCGCAGATTTCGATCGACGACAGACCGTCCGAAAAACGTGTGTATAATAACCGACGTAGCCGGCACCACGGGGCTTCGATCTTTCTTCTTCTCCTCCTTCCTTCTTTCTCTTATATTTTTTCTCTTTTCGTTTCGATTCGCGCACGTCTTCTGCGTTACCGAGAGAGCGCCGGCGACAGCGGCGAGTGCGTGACACATGTTCCCCAGCTATACGTGTACGGGAGGAGAGACAAAAGCCAGAGCCAACGTCGGCTAGAAGCAACAGTTTCCAAAAACTCAAACTTGCTCTTTTTCACGCGAGGGATTCTCGGATATATATATACGCGTACACGCGACCGATGAAACCTCTTTTATTTTTTTGCTCGGGATTAAACAAAGTACCCTCTTGACTTCCTTTCGACTACTTTTTTTTTTGCGGCCCGTATTAAAGGCGGTTTCTGGGCAGTCTCATTAAAAAAAGTTTCACCGCGCGTAAAGTAAAGGAAAAGATTTGAACGCGCACGCGCGCACAAACACATAAATTCCGTACTTCTCCGGTAATTTATACGATACGCAGGCTTTTCTGTATAGGTATTGTGTGCAAGCTTCAACACAAGGATAAAAGGAGAGTCGGTATACAACGAGAATGAGGGAGAGACGAAGAGCCAAGGGAGGAAAAACAAAAAAAAATGAGGAAGATGATGATGGTGCTTCTCTTGCGATCCAGTAATAGATCGCGAGCGCTGCGGCTTTTGATCCACGGCGCGCGCGGTTATATTTTGCGAGCTTCTGTGTATAGGTATGTACATATATATATATATATATTAGTTCCACATGGGAATTCTTGAAGTATGAGATATACTTCGTTTCGAATGAGTATTCGAAGTAAAAAAGTTTATTTTATAAGCCTCGGTAGCTAATTCCTCGCTTTTTGTCGGCTCGACGCGCAAAAAGTAAGCCGCCGTCTCTCTTCGTTATTCATGCGCGTCCTGTCATTCTTTCGGGTTGTGGTCAGTGACCGGTACTTCTTAATGTTATTTTAAAGACACTTTTTCCTTTTCGGTTCCTTTAAAATTTACGATTTTAAGGGTCTCGATAAATTTTAGATAATATTAGTTATAAAAATTTTGAAGTATTTAATCGTTGGACTTTATGGTTCTGTAAATTTTACGTTATCGTTGAATAGGTATTAAAAAACGGTAAAAGCAATGCAAGCAGGTACAGTGACTCAGACCATAGATAGAAACTCCATTATATTTCTTGTGGAAACGAGATAATCAATGTCCCATAATTTGATTTGTTTGTGAACAGAAAAACGCACTTTTGTATTTTTTTTTTCTTTTTTTTTTTCTTTTATTCCATGGGGAACTTTTTTTTTCTTTTTTTCTTTGCATATCTAATAAAGCTATAAATTAAATTTTCAATCACATTGTATTTCATTTGAATATTATAACAATAATGCATTACTTTTCTGCTTAAAATGCATTTAACCAGCGCTGAAGAAATAATTTCATTGCAAACTTCATGTTTATAATATTTAGCACGCGCGATTGGATTCGAGGCAAGGACATTAGCGAAACTGAAACATTTTATAATCTAATAATTATAATAAATTTTGTTTAAAAGCAGTGGTAGTTTAATAAAAAGTTGTTTTGTAACGCAATAAATACAAGTAATTTAATAGTTTAATCGATTATGCATATTTAATAAATGTATTTGTCAATTTGAATATTTTTTGATAAGATACAAAATAACATGACGATAATAAGTATAACATATTTTTAGTGAATTCTTAAATATTCAAATAAAGATTGCCTTTTGTTTATTAAAGATGTAATAAACATATTTGTCACGACACATCCACTTCAACAATTACGTTTAATAATGCATCTCAATTGTTTGCCTCGCTTATCGCAATAAAGATATTACCGAATGAATTTCTGAAATTTTCATCTATACTTAATTCCTCGTAAGCACGACCCGGGAAGTACAATAACATCCGCGCGCACAAAATTTCCCATCCGCTCGCGCTTATTGAGCAACGGAGGCAATAAGTTTTCCCGCGAGCTGGCAATGAAATCACGAGCGCGCGTCGATCCCGAGGCGCATAATTATCTCGCGACGCGCGCTTTTTAATTCGCTCGCATTCCGTATTCATAAACGCGCAAACTTTAAGTCTACTACTTACAATTTATATATAGTATCAGAGTACGTAAAATATATCGTCGTGGATAAATATTTTTATGTATGCAACGCGAGTCAAGATTCGCAAATTTGGTAACAAACTTTTCCTCTTTCGATGTAGCGCACGCTTATATCGTACAGACTTACCGGTGCCGTCGAAGAAGCGACAGATTCGGAATGAGAATAAGAAGACGAGCAACGGCAGCGAGAGCAGAAACGTAGGGCAGGAACGGACAATAAATTCATTATACGCTGGCAACGGCAGCTACGAGAGCAGAATCACCATCCACATAGCACATCGTCGTTACGCTCCTCGTTTCATTTAATATACCACTGTAATCGTACATACACATATATATATATTTATATTTATGTATGTGCGTGCACTTCACTTCTCAAATTCACACTCGTCAGTCGCGTTTCTTATGTATTTATTTATATATAAGTATGTACTTCGGCGAGTGTGCGTGAATGCGTATTATTGCATCCGTCACTTTATCCGCAGCAGCAATAAAATCGGTGCAACAGGCGCATCAATCGGTCCCTCTTTTCTTGCGATTAAAAAAGAAAACAGTAACGCGCACTTATAATATATTTCTTTCTTCGCTTGAAAGGTGAACGAAGATGCACAGTCAAATATTGCTCTCCCCTTTTCGTTCCTCTTCCGCGTCTATATTTCTCAAAAACTCTTAACGAACGACCGCGCAAGAAGCTTCTTTCTTCTTTCAATCTCGATCGATTAGCTTTTTCGTGCTCGGTTTTTCTCAAAAATCGAGAAAAACTCGAGTACTCTGTTTGATTAAGCGGCGGTACAAAATGTGCGAAATATAAGCGAGCTATCGGTCAAACGATAGAAGAAACTCTATTCTAGGACCCGCGCGTGTTTATACATCAAAGATACGGGAGGATAGAATGAGCTCGGAGCTGCTATACTCGACGCGCTTCGCAACGTCGACTCGACTCGACTGACTCTCCGGCAGTCGCGCGACCGACCCGCAACTCCGACACTTTGCTCTCTATACCCGCGCGACTCTCCGGCAGCGTGTGCTCTCCGCTCGCCGGCGCTCGTGAACCCTCGGCTAAGCTCGTCACTACTTTTCTCTCCCTCTCTCTCTCTCTCTCTCTCTCTCTATCTATCTCGTTCGTTCGTGTATACGTGCACTAGGATTCGTGCTCTTTCTCTCTCTCTCTCTCTCTCTCTTTCGAGAAGGTTTGCCGAAGAGAGAAGGAAATAGAGCCAGTCTCTCTTGCTCTCTCACGAGGGTTATGCCCCTTCTACGCTGGCGTGTTTTTTAAGGAAACCCTCGTCTCTGGTACACATACTCACATGCATGTGCACACACAGACATTGAAATTTCGTGAATATGTACCGGTAGAAAATCGGTGTGTAAGGAAATACGAGGAATTTTCGGTAGGGACCTAGGATTAGGCGAGTGACCGAAAATTTTATTAATAATGGGAAATCCGAGGATAATGATAATTTAATTTCCTTGAATTTCACATACGTATATATATATATATATATATATATATATATATATACATATATATATGAGTGGACTCTCGTATATCTTTTCTGAATGTGAGCTAGCAAGCATTAATTTCAGAAATTACATTGATGATAGTACGAGCGAAGGTGCTGTCGGAGCTTTGAATTTATTATCTGGGTCTCTTGTACTTTTTTGCGGTATCTGGGCTCGTACGGTTGAATGATTCGATTTTAAACTTTTTCAATATTGATTTTTAAATGTATACACGGATAATTCGAAACACTTATACCGTCAAACTATAAAAATTACTTTATTTTGTGCAGGATGTCCGTGATACTTTATTGAATACCTCTATGGATTTTAATAGATGAAGTTTGGCTTTTTAAATTTTTAATAAAATTAAAATATTATATATTATATGCTATATATTATATATTCATGAATAAATAATTATTCACTTAAAAATCAGAGTTACTCCCGTAAGTATTTAAAAATAAATTCTTACTAATAAAAAGTAAAAAAGAAAAGAGCAATTGATGTATTGTAACATAATATTTAGTAAACGTTATTCATATAGTTTTTTAATCAATGCAATGCTTCATACGATACAAAACTTATGTTTTTCAATCTAAAAAAATTATCCATACTAGTTCAAAAATAAATTTTTATAATTATATATCCTGAATAATGTCAAAGCATACACGTATAATATTTATATATATATTTACAAATCGAACTTTATACTCCCACTATTTATAAATTATGACGCATTCATAAACTGTCTAAAATTAATGCATAATTATATATATAAAACATTGTATTCAAAGTATGCTGTGATACTCCATTAGGAAACCCTGCCAAATTATTAAACTCCTTCTCCCTGTTGCACCGACATAATGTATTAAGTAACAAGAACATTCAACGAGAGAGGCCTTTCTCCGATTAAAATCCCTGATAAAATTCTTAAAAAGAAGTGTCTTCATAATTAGGTGTATAACATTAAAGCTCGAGATAAAATCAGTTCATGAGTTTATGAAAAAAATGGCGATCTCCGAGCTTGCCTTAATGTAATATACCAATGAGATCAAAAAGATGTACCTTAAATTCTTTGAATTTATAGCTTGACGCGATTACGTAAAATTTCTATCACTTGCAGATAAAATGCATTTCATTAAAAAAAAAAAAAAAAAAAAAAAAAAAAGATAACAAACAAAAAATATTAAGCACAAAAAATACCCGCTTCGACGACATTTTTTTCTAAAACGATCTTAATTAAAACTTTTTCGTTCATTGCCATTGGATGCTATTACTCGTCGACCAACATAATAAAAGAAAAAATTAAAAAAAAGGACACCGAAAATAACAAAAAAAAACTTAATTTCGCAGACAATAAAATGAAAAAAAAAAAAAAAACAGATGAAAAAGGAAAAAAAAGTCAAAAAGTACAATCGCGCGCACGAAATTTCGGGTACTCGAGCAAGCGAGCCGTGCAACCCTCTTCTGCATCATACGC
>OX465097.1:14343979-14573979 GCA_949987625.1 Chalcis sispes
GATGAACACAATGTATTCGTAAATTATGCCCAATGTCTTCGGTTATCGTTACATATGCACGAAAATGATGTATTTGTATTAGCGAGGCTCGTAAATTATAAACTGATTTAAAATTTTAATGTTTGCTACATTTTTTTTTACCATCGAGCCATTATGTACCATACATTACTTTCTTATTTGTTGTCGGTTATTTATGTTACTTTGATATTCTATTGTAAGCAAAATATATTCAAAATTACTAAATAATTGTTCTCCGAAAATTTTAAATTAGAATAATGTTACATGAATAAAATATATTTTAAGTTTTTGTTATAATAAACTACACTATTATTAAATATCTATAAAAACTCCCTTTTGTAGTCAGTAAAAAGACTGACTATTCAGTAATTTGTTAAAAAATAGTAATTTCGATCATTACTCCATCGTCCATTAAGATTTTAATTTCCTTATTGAAATTGCCCTATATTTAAGCACATTTATAGTCAGGATAAATAACAGCAGCGATAAAAATATTTTAGGTGTGGAGTTTAAGTAATTTACATCATTGCGATGAAAAATGGTTGAAATTTAATTTAGCCTTTGAAAGAGTCATATTGAACTTAATAAAAATTTTGAATAGAATTGCTCATAACTTTGAACACACATGATTGTGTCATTAATACTTGTAAGAAATAATTTAAGATTTGTATAAAATTATTTCATGGTTTACAGTAATTAAAATACAAGTTATATCATGTTTCTATTCAAAATGAGTTTTCTTTACAAAATAATGTTTATACATTGTTTAGATTAATGAAACCAATGAATTTAAATTATTATGGCTATAAGCATTTTCTTGTGATAAAAAATCTCTTTATTGCAACGTTGGTTAATAGAGTTATACAAGAAAACTTATTAGTATAAAAAATGTACCAAAAATAATTCTTCGTATTTTCCATATTACATCTTCATTAAAATAATAAGACAACAGTAATATTTCTTTTACGCTAAAAACTATGATGACTAATGAGCTTGTTAAAAGCATCTTCTCACTTACTGAAATGAACAATTCAGAAAACGTCATATTGTAGATTAAGTCGTTTTTTCTTTTTTTCTCTTTTTAAGTGATTTATCACATTTGTATAAAGATTCTATTCTGTAATGTATCTTAAATTTTAATATATTATTGTAATTAAGATCAAATCCATCATGAGAAAAAAAGGAGTTTTAGAATTTTATTTTGAATTTACTTAACAAAAGAGAAAAAAAATATGTGTCATAAATTCTTTCAAATAAATGCCCTCACAGGTGAAAATCTAAAAAATGTTTAATAAATTCGGATTTCTCCCAACAGTAAATTATTTTCTCCAACAAAAGCCCACCACTCGAAGCACATAAAAACTCTTCTTAATCGTTACTAATTCCCTCTTTCCGTCTCTCTCTCTCTTTCTCTCTCTCTTTCTCTCTTACTCTCTCTCTTCGGCTGAAAAGAATCCCAAAATGTACACGAAGTGGTTCCGTCAAACTTGATACAAAAAGAAAAAAAAGAAATCCGTTAAACACCGAAGCCAGCACGTCCTACACTACATTATAGAAAAGTTTCTCAGCCTCCTAGAGAATCTCTCGACTCTCGCGTACACATACACACGCTTACGTATATATAAAAAACCTCCTTCATCTCCAGGACTATCGTTTACTACAGCAGGCGCGCGCCTCCTTTATTTTTCGGTTCGCCGGACACACGTATACATGTATACATATAGGCGGGTGCGCACGTTCGCCTTCCCGCAGCGGCAACGAAACCACCTCGGAATCATTATTTTTCTATGGACCTCGGAGCATGAAATCGGCCGAGTCAACGTTGCGGTCGGTCCCGCGAGAAAAAGACGGACGTAGTCGAGGAAAAAAACGTACTAAATGATAGAGAGAATAGTAAGAGTGTTTCGAAGAAGTTCGAGAAAAAGAGAAAGAGAGAGAAAGAGAGAGAGAGCAAAAGGAACAAAATAAAAAGAGCACCGCGCGCGCGTTCCAAGATGAACGAGAGAGAACAGAGGAAGATGGTATAAAGTATTTATAAGGAACGGCGTGTATCAACGTGGATGAAACCTCTCTACAAAAAACAGAGAGATAGACGAATGTATATACATGTAGTAAGAGAGAGAAAGACAAGGAGAGGGAAAGAGGAGAATCGCCGTATGGCCTCCTATATAAATGCGGCGGTAGGGAAACTCGTAAAAACATGATTGCCAAGCGCTCGCCGCCGAGATACCCGACTATACATCAATTAAGACGGCATTCTAATCTCTATCTGTGCTTGCCTCTCTCTCTCTCTCTCTCTCTCTCTCTCTTTCTCTTTTTTTTTTCTTCCCGGTGCCGCGCCGCGACGTCGACGACGACAACGACGAAAATAGTATATAGATGCGTGTGCTTGCGTGAAGGAGTCCTGTGGCGAACGCTACTCTCTTCCTCTCAATTTTCTCTTAAATATTTTACGACGTCGCGGACCGACTGTTTCTTGTCTCTCTCTCTCTCTTGCGCGCACATGGCTATATACATACTGCACCACCGGTATTATATAAAGGAGAAGCGACGGCTTACGTTCTTTACAAGTCGGCGCGGCGGCTTAATATCCCGTACAGTACCGCGAGAGCGCTTTGGAAAAATGCGGGGAAGCGTCGAGTATCCGTCTTCAAAGGTCTTTTCTCGGTATATATTGAGTACACTCGAAAGTGCCGGCTGTATACATATATATGTAGACACAGTCGCCGTTACGGGAGAGGACGATTAGATTGCGCTAATGGCGAACGATATCCTTATCGCGGTCAGGAATCCCTCCTCTGCAATATGTCCTGTAGTAGGAACTACTACTCTTTCTCTCTCTCTCTCTCTCACTCACTCTCTCACACACACACACACATTCCGTTTGTCTCTGTCCTCGTCCGCTCGCTGCTACTTTTCTTGCGACTGCTCTTTCTCCGAGACGACCCCGGTATCCCTCGTTACTTTTTGCCGACGACGAGAAGAGAAAGAGCAAGAGAGAGATAGACGAGGAGAAGGAGGAAAGATACAGCAGAAGATGCGCGGAGGTAAAGGTCTCCTTTCGTGACGAAGGCAAGCAAAGTCCGAGCAAGGACGGTTGAGATTCGGCTCGCTCGGTTATATGGGACTGCGGTGTGGTCTTCATCGCCGGCTTCAGAATGCTTTTAGCCTTGCGGAATGAATTGCCTGTATGGGATTTCTCTTTCTCTCGCTCTCTGTCTCTCTTGACTCTCCGCTGAAAATTGATTGCTGGAGATTACAATTATTGAGTTTTACGCTGCCGAATGTCTCGGAGAATGGAAATGGAATTCATCCGAGATTATGGAACGAAATTGCAGTGCTACATTACAAAATGAAGACGGACCTTTTATGTGTTACGTGTACACACACATACACACGCACACACATATATACAAAAATTTACTCTCGCAATTTAAAAGATTTTTAACAGTATTTTATGCTTTTCTCCATTTAAATATATATTCGTTTCATAAAATCGCTGATTGTTTAACATTAATTTTTATTCAAATTTTCGATTACACATATGAATATATGTATATAAACTATTATCGTAACAAAAAATAAAACTTATGCAAGCTATTGGCTCGCGTCCAGTTTAAATGAATTTCAAACGCTTGCAGCATCCAACTTTAACGACACTGGATAAACCACTGGTCTAAAACAATTTTAATCAAGTGAAGTATAAACTGTAAATTATTACACTGAAATAACATTGTTTAAAACTTTTTCATAAAAAAAAAAATAAAGAATCGTTTCGCTGAGATTATTCGAACGTGAAAATAGAAAAGCGTTGTAAATTCATTTTGCTTTCGTCCTTAACTGCCTCGGTTACTATCTCTCGAGCTTTGATTACAGTCGCTAGATCGTTTCACTCAGTCAGAAATAGCTTTATTTAGCCAAAAAAGCATTCCATTTAGATCGAGTCTCCAAATGGTTTTACTGATCAGCTACTAAAGATAACGAAAAAAACTTCCAAGACGGGAATGGCTTGCAATTTCTGCTGCGGGAAATTAAACGTAAATTTTCGTTCTTGACCAATGTAAAGTAAATGTATGTGTAAATATTTCCACAATGATAATTCTATCTATAAAATACACTGATGATCTCGAACTTTGAATGAAACGCTAATATACGACTATATTATTCTATTTATTTTAGCAGAATCTATTATTCCAACAAAATTTCATCGTGTCTTGATCAACGCACAAAGAGCAATATTTAGCTCCCTGATCCAAGTGTCTAGTCATCGCGCACGAATTCCGAAACTCATGCAACGATCCACTTCGTCATCGGATGTGACACACTTTCCGCAAAATAGGAGATGATCTTCCACCGTGGAATAAGTGAAAATCGAATAAAGGAATAACATCCGATAAACAAGAAGAATACCAAGAGAAAAGAAAATCTTGGCCCGATAAAAAAGATCTTCCACGCGAAGAACAATTCGGTTTCGATGAATGGTCGTTCATCTCTTGTACAAAAGGCTTTTTTTCGTAGAAAAAGGAACCATTACTTTTTTTTCTCGGGAAAGCATCCAGCGGAAAAAATTAATAGTTCGAATGAAATATATCGCGATGGTTCTGAGGTACGAAATGAGGTTAAACATTATGAATCATCGTTGACAAATTAAATATTAATATTAAAAAAAAATATAAATCTTTTTATTTTTATGACAAAGCCATTTTGTTAAAGTTAACGTAACCTTTTAATTCGTTCCGTTCGAAATAATATTGGATCGCTAATTAACTGTACATACAATGACAGGTAATTTTTTAAGCTTAAATCATCTTTTGTGCCTAAAAGTGTCATAATTCACGGTTACATAATAATAATGAACCATATAAATTATTTTATCCTCGACAAATCAAAAAGAAACATACTTCAACAAATTTTACTCGTTTTGATATTTCGTTTAATTAACAGTTTTTAATTAACATTTAAATTTAAAAATTTTCGCTCGATAGAAAATTTACCGCTCGAAAATCAAGAATTATTTGTCATACAAAATTAATTTTACTTGTTTTTTAAGACACGGTAAGATTTTTAGAATGCAATATATGTAAAGCAATGACCTCACTCGAAATCCACTCAGTCGCGAAACTTTTAAAAACGCATTTCTAGACATTAACGAAACAAAAGCTCATACCCAACGTTGATTAACGGTACTCAACAATATAAAAATTTTTTTTAAACACCCAATGATTTAAATTTATTCTTTTTTTGAAATATTACGATAATTTACGTTTGTTTCTTTTAAACACAACTCGCGCATATACGATGTATATACATATACGATCGCGCGATGCCTAAAAAGGAAACTTTGCTTATTTCTCTCATTACGAGAACATTACTTTTTCCCACTTGATCACCGTCATAAATAACAATAATATTATCAGAGTCATCATCCTTTCTTTTTATCTCTCTCTCTGTCTTATTCATTCTTCAACGAGCCGACAAAAAATGGATTTTTCTCTCTCGAACCGCGCGTTTCGTCGCTTCTCCCTCACTCTCTCTCCTCTCTCTGTCTTTCTCTCCAGGGACATTTCAAGCTGCATTTGTACGAGCTCGCGTATATAACAAATTCAAACTCTTACCTACATACTCCCGTGTGCACGTGTACGAAAGACAGAGAGAGAGAGAGAGAGAGAGAGAGAGAGAGAGAGAAAGAGAGACAGAAACAGAGGTTATAGGATATCTATAAGTTTTTAAACTACCTGAGCCGTGGCGACTCGTTAAATTTACTCCGCGTTCTCTTCCCAACCCGAGAAGAAGAGATAAGGCCCTTGGGCACTTATATATACGTGTGTCGAGGATATGCGCTGCTTTTTCTCTCAAGCCTATATGCGACCGGAGATGATAGCACTTTTCTTCGTGTCGTCGTCGGAACCTCTCTCTCTCTCTCCTTTACGATTATGCTGGAATCGTTTGGAATTCCCGACTTCGGCTGCGAGGGAGAATGAACTATGTGTGATATACAGCATGTGTGTGTGTATGTGTATGTGTGTGTGTGTGTGTGTGTTTGCGAGAGAAAAAAGAAAAAAGCGACGAAGAAGAAAAAGCCGCGCGCTGATAAGCGGAATGAGAGAGAAAGGAGAGAAAAAAAACGAGAAGCTCTTTCACGTAATCGGTTCTTCTTTCCTCGCTGCTCGATGCCCTTTTCCTTCTTCTTTGCGTTTATATATCTTTGTGTATGCATGTGTATACGAGGCTCCAGATTGAATGTTTATGTAGGACACTTTTGTAAGAGCTGTCTCTCGTTTTAGTGGTTCGGATATATGTATTCGACTGTGATTAATCGATCTGATATGTTGTTCGGTTGAGAAGGCCTTTTACTGTGGTTTTAGAGATATGATATATGAGATTCATCGTTTCTTTCTTAGTCCAGCTTCTTTTTTTTTCTCCTCTTTCTCTTCCATTCCCTGCCGTTGTTGCTCGAAGAATTGTTGAAAGCAATATTATAAATCGCCGCTTATCAAAGTGGAATTTTTGATATTTTCAATTAAGAGCGTTAAGTATACTTGATTTATAAATATGTAATTGTTTTAACCTTATCGGTTATACCCTCGAGTATTAATAAGTTAGTTTTTAGTTAGCTTTTATCAATAATTTTTTACTAAACTATAGTAGATTACAGTTGAATTATATGCGGAAGCTTTTAAGTTGTCAACATTGTTACAATCGCAATCGAATTTAATAAACATATATCCTAAATTAATGTATCACGATTTTTTATTGTTAATGAGATATTTTGATATTTATTTCCATCATTTGAAATAAATACACCGTAAAAATTTTGCAATGTATTATCAGCATGTAACGAAAATTTAATTTAAAATTGTAAAGAAATTATTATTGCACTATTACTTGAATGATTGCTTTGAAATATTTTTAATTTGCAGCTATTACAGCGTTAAAAACGTTATAAAAATGTCGATTATCTGATCAAACGCTTTTTCATTATTTTAAACCATCGAGACTAAATTACGGGCTTTAATGCAGTACTTGTCGGAGGTAACAAAAATTAGAAAACACACACACAAACTTAATTGCGGCAACTTAATTTCAATCGCACAAGTCTATATATCATTATATAATTGGATAGACAGTTTTACGGTATTGAAAAATAAGTACAATTCGTTAAGTAAGATTTATGCTTCGCATGAAATTCTCACATAGCTAAGTCAATAGAAAATTTCCAATTTAAAACTCTTTAACTTTGCTCACCGAGCCATATATTATACGGATAACAAAAAATAGGAACGAAGAAAAAAAAGAAGTACCGCGAAGTTGGTCTTGAGCATTTGATATTGCATAATAACCATCGAACGAGTCTAGCCAATAATGATAAATCATTTTCAAAAGCTCTTTAATATAAAATAACTAATCGGCACTAATACACAATACGATAAATAAAATTAATAACATCGTTCTTCAAAGATTATATGAACAGAAGAAAAAAAGAAAATTATTGAAATAAAAAAAAAAAAAAAAAAAAAAAAAATGTAAAAATTCATTCCGTCCGATTTCCACGATAAAAAATCTGACGATTCTCTTGATGAATAATTTCCGCATTGCTCACAATACCTTCATAAATTCACGAAAGGAAATACGATCGAGCGGCAGCTCGACTCACACCCTCGCCTTCTAAGTCCTCCGCGTGCGCATGAACACACTCGCTCGTGCGCGCGCCAGCGCACAATGGCCAAACTCTATTTATAAAACACCGATGCAAAGTAATCGCTTATATATCATTATCCCTCCGAGACGTTTTTCTCGGTAGTAAAAGCACACCTATCAATCACACGTATAGCCCGCCGGTAATATAGAAGCAAAAAGATATACAGTACATTGAACGAAAGTCCAGCCAAAAAATATGAGAGAGAACGCGCGAGCCTACGCGAAGAAATCCTTCCTCGAAATATTCGACAGCAATAAGTCTTGAAAAAAAAAAAAAATAAATAAATAAATAAAATAAAATAAAAGAAGAAAGTCGAGCACACGTGCAAGAAGCACGAGCATACTTTGAGTGCGTCATACGTATTCGACGTGTCACGACCTGCAGCGCGAAATCGCTGGTATCAAAAGTATAACAATGCTGTCTCTGCGATTCAAGCAATTCGTGCGATGTACATATGTATGTGTAAAAAAGTCATCTATTTCATTGATTGGACACAGCGAGTCGGTTAAATTTCGAGAATAAGAAAAATCTCTCGCCGCCTTTCGCGCATAATAATTCGCGGCCGAGACGAAGGCATTACAATTAGCTAGAGTTATCTCAGCGCGCGTACGAGAGAGCCCATCCCCTCGGTGTGATAAATCAGTGTGCGAGAGAGAGAGAGAGAGAGAGAGAATGAGATAGAGAGAAAGAAAGAAAGAAAGAAAGAAAGAAAGAAAGAAAGAGAGAGAGAGAGACAGCGCATTACCGCTCGCGGGGCCACAATGCTCATAATTCTCGCCCACTACAATGGGACCGGACTAAAGGAGAAGAAAAGACTCGTTCGCGATCCTGTAGTCTCTCTCGAGTCGCACGCAGAAATTCCCGTGATAGAAATATATACCGTCTCCCATATTTTCCAGCAACAGTCGTGTGTCTCTTTGCAGCAGCTTCTCCCTCTACGTTTTTCCTTCTCTCTCAACTGGTTCTTTTTCGCTTCGCATACACATACACAACTTGCAACGGGTAACTTGGAAAAAGGTAGAAATGAGGGGGAATGAGAGCCGCAATTGTATGAACGTAGAAGCGAACAAAGTCAGAAATCCCCCATTGACTAACTTCCGCGGTGGTGTATTATACCACTCTTGGATTTTGCCTCGACTACTGTGAATATGTATTATATTGTACATATGTACATGTATAAACGGACTACACACACACACACACACACACCGTTGAGTTAACAGTCCCTATATACTAGTAGCTCTCGGTCAAGTCGAGTGGCTTTCTTTCTTCATTGAAAATCTTATTTGTAGAGGAATTCGTTCGCTTTTTTCGGCGTACCACCTTTCATTCACTAATCCGAGGGCGGCCCGCGAACGCCTCCTCGCTTCTCGTTATGTAGCCCAACTTGTATAACTATATACAAATATATACATGTATATATCCGGAACTCGACGATTTTTAACATTGGGTATACAAAGACTTTTTTTTTTTTTTTTTTTTTTAAAGAGACTCCGTACGCTACTCAGAGTCGAGTTGGCTCGCCTTGACCGACACCATGCGACTCACCGTAAGACTCCGAGAGAAATCGAGTGTAGATGCCGAATCGAAAGAGCGATGTTTATACATATATGTATATAGTAAGCGCCTCTTTTTTACCTTTGTCTGTCGTCGAGCCTTTTACTAATGAAATGCCGGTTGAGTCTTGAAAGGAAGGCTTACGGTGTAAGTATACTTGTATATATGAATATATACTATATATACCTGTTCGCTGTTTTCTGTATCGCGGAGCGAACGCTTAGATTAAGTTAACGAAGGAAGCGAGCGGCGGCGAGTCTTTGTCTTTTGTTGCGATATAGGCTTTGGAAAATCGCTCTGCCGAGAGATTTTTCAAACTGAACGTTTCATCGCCGGACGTCGGAATGCGAAAGTATCAAAGGCGGCTTTGATTTTTGAACTTGAGAAACTTTAAGCGTTAAAAAGATCTTTTTTTTTTTTATTATACTGCTCTTTTATTTCGCAGTGAATGAAATTGTGAACTAAGTTTGCTTTCAATCGTAATCGAATATTGATTTTACTTAAGTGTTTTATAATCAAACATAATCAATTTATTATTACTTCCCAGAATTAAAAAGATTATAAACTTTTAAAATTTTAATGATTTTATAATCAATCAGTCGTGTAAAAAATTTTTTACATTAATTACAAATTATAAATATTCATATTTCTTAATATATAACATCAATCCTCTTTAAGTTTATTTTTTGTCTATTATCATGTTCGATAAACATTTAAAATGTTTACATTGTTATTGGTATTACTCTTTCTAACACAAAGGCAACATAAACAAAATTAAAGATTTGTTGTTCGATTCAATTTGAATAGTCATCAAGATTATGAAAATAGGCTTTGACCGAAAATTTATGAGTACAAAGGATAATTTAGTCGACATCATTATACAACTACAGAAATGTATGTATATATATATATATATATATATATATATATATATATAAAGCTATTTACAAATTGCAGCTGCTTCAAAGTGTTTTCCAGCCATAATAATCTATAAACTGTTTCTGTTACGGATTAGAGAGTCGCGGAGTCGGGGATCTTAGTTTTGAGAATCCACCGTAAGTTTTCCGTAAGACAACAAAAGCATCCATTTAAGGCTCTTTCAAATATCATTAATGATGCAATGTTTTTTTAGGGCGGTAATAGCGGGTTTAGATTGAAGGTGCGTTAACTATTCACGATGCGATTAACACTTTGAAATTAAGAAAAATATCGGCTTTTATAGGTTTCGGCTTTTTTTTTCAATTATAGCTGTAATATTTAAATATGTTTATGGAAAAAACAATTTGATATTGCTCGAAACGTAATTTAATTTTTTAACATAAATTTATTTATTAATACGGACATGTAAAATAATTTGTAATTTTTATGTATAGAGATAAATTTCGTACCTTGTATACAAAAATTATTATGTAAACGTTATGAAATCCTTTTGTGATCGGGAGTTTCAATGGTAAAAGAAATATTGCATTATTAATAAAAATTACGTATAAATTATAGTCGATCGTTAAAATAATTTTTATTAAATTCTACAATTTCACGATGTTGCTATTAATTTTATCTTTATTTCTTGCATTTAATCAATCAAGCTGTTATGTAATTTAATTTAACATATACGATAAATTTTCAAGGGAAGTTTTTGTTACCTTATTTTACAATGAAAACTTTGCGTAAGTTTTACAATCTTTATGTCTTGTGTGCATACTCGTTTTTGTAATTATTTTTCGAATCGTCAAAATATAATCTTGTCTTAAAATACAAAACTCGAACTAATTTTTTTCGACGATTTACTACAAAACAAATAAAAAAAGAAAGATATGAAACTTAAATTTACGATCTTTTAAATTTTTTTATTCGCTGCAATTAACAAAAGTGCATATACGGTGATTCAGGTCTCAACCCAAACTCGACAAGATCACTTTTACGCGTAAATCATACGAGCGCGAATCAAAACAAAACTGGCAATGAATCATCCCCCTTCAAAATTCCCAACACATCCCACTCAAATTCACTTCACTCTTACTCTCTTTCTCTCTCTCTCTCTCTCTCTTTCATTCTCTCTCAAACATTGTCGCAAACGCCGTAGAACACGTTAGACAACATTTTAAAGCTATACGTCGTATGTGTGCGCTTGCGTTATAAAGCTATAATACAACTCAATCGTCGCTTCGCTTCTATATGCGTGTGCGTATGTGTACATAACGTGGGGGATGTCATTGTGCAATCGGTTAACGTTGATAAACCAAAAATTGAAATGGAGCCCTCTTTCTTAATAATTGAAACTATACGAACTCACTGTATTCGTGCGCTTATACTTAAGTATAATATACACACGCACAATTATTAGTGAGTATACATATACACGTACATATATATATATATATATATATATATATATATATATATATATGTATGGGCTACCGGGCGCAAACGTCGGCTAAAGGGTTAAGGCTAATTGAGCGTGCAGCGGAGGAGCGCGCGCGGGTTCCGAGTTCATTAAAAGTGCACTTTGAAGCGGGAGGCCCCGCGGACTCGTTCTTAACGAGCGGCATAATTCGAGCGATATCAATATATATATATGTATGTATTCCCTCGTTTTGCTTCTCTCTTCCTTCTACTTTCTCTCTCACTCTCTCTCTATCTCTATCTCTTTCTCTCTCTCTATCTCTCTTTCTCTCTATCTCTCTCTCTCTCTCTCTCTCTCTCTCTCTCTCTCTCTTTCTCTCTCTTTGACGACGACGACGAGAAGTGTGCACAGTCGGAGAGAGTTGCGCCGTGGGCGTTCTTCCCTTGACCCCCGCGTTCTTCACTCGATAGCGCCTCCGTGTATGTACGTGTGTGCGTACACGTACAAAACTCATGTATTTACGATATAGAGGCTCGTGAACTCGTAAGAGAGAAAGAGAGCGCTCACTGATTAATTTTAGCTACTTCCTTCTCTTTCGCGTGTTTTATCCTCTCGGCTTTCTTATATATAATTCCTCGGCATGGACGGAACTCCCGCTGCTGCCGCTCGCTGCTGCTGACTCGTCGATGGAGGCGAATTAGCTTTTGTCGATTTATCGCGTGCGCGCGGGGAGAAAACGAGAGAAAGAGAGAGAGAGAGAGAGAACGAGACACGAGAGGTGAAATATTTAAGGTTGCATTATGAAATTTGACAATGGGAATTCTTTATGAGAGGGCGCCCATTAACTTCGTTAGGTAGAATTAATTTTGGCGAACTCTCTCACTCTCTCCCTTTCTCTCAAAATAAGCCCCGGTTTATGCTCCGCTTCTCCGCATTATTATATTTTTCAGTGCGTTACTTTGAGCGCGCTTTAAGTTTCTTTTTTTTTTCTCTGAGGAATTTCTTTTTTATTTTATTATTCAATTTTTTTTTTTTTTGAGCTTTCTGTTGTTTTTTGAACATCGCGTGGATTAAGTTTTATTTATTTATCGCACGGATTATATACATTATTTTTATTACTTCGTTAAAGTATGATATTCGATTCAATAAATTTGAAATTGAATTTATCTTAGATTGATTTAATTAATTTTTTAGTTGAAAATGAAAAAAAAAGTTAAAATTTAATTCTCTTATAAAATTACGTTTCCCTTGATAAAATGTTAATTAATAATAATAATCAAATAAGTGATTTTTGTGAATATGCAATATTTACAAAAAAAAGAAAGCAATATATTTTATAATGACAGAATAAAACATTGATAAATTTACTACTTACTAACTATTAAATTATATAATACGATAACAAGATTTATTTTTGTTTTAATTCATAAAAATCACTTATTACGAAATTCGAGCCGATAACGAATTAATTCTCCCATTGAAAAGCTTTAAAATCATTCATAATCCATTAATATACACGTCAATTAATTTTAAGTATCCGAAACGTCAGTGACATAAGCGTTAAACGAATGTTTATGCTTCCAAATCACTGCTAACTCTTCATTTTCATTGAGCAAGGCTATTATTACACGCCACACAACGACGACAAAACCTATACAGCGCGCGTTTTACCGGCCAATATACGTTATACGAACATTTATATCAAACGCGACACGAAACCCATCCACTCTCTCCAATAATCAAGACATCACGCACGTATGTGTACACACATACGAGAGCGCGCGTACACGAGTGTCCCCCTTTCTCATCTTTGAATTTTTCACGCGCGCTATCGCATTCGTTTTATCCGCGTCTTTTCTCTTTGTCGCATTTGCGCACTCTCACGCGTACATACATACACACACGCGGATAGCTCGGACATTGAATTACCGCGCAAAAGTAGCCTCTCCGACTACTTTGCCGGGTATTACATTTATGAATCGTCGAGCTTAAAGTTGCCGTTGATGTTACTGCGTTGTTGTTGCTCAATATGAATGAGAGAGTTACATACGTGCGCGAACCGGCCGCCGATCTCGCGGCTTTTCTATACGGCGTATCTCAATCTACAACGTATACGTACATTGATGTGCGCGTTATGTACGGCCTCGTGTGGTCAATCGTACGTGTACATGTGCGTGCGTGAGTGTGTGCGCGCAGTGAGCGGCGGTATACGTACAGCCACAAGTGATTCATCGGCGACGGGTACAGCCCGGTATATTTTCTTGTCCAGTGCTTTCGTCGCGACATTTCAATCAAGCGACTGAAAAGTTATCGAGAGAAATAGAGGTGGTAAAAGAAAGACAGAGCGAGATAGAAATACATAGAGATAGATATATAAAGGGAGAGAGAGAGAGAGAGAGAGAGAGAGAGAGAGAGAGGAAAAGCAAAAGGACGGCTCGCATGCTATTAAACGAGAATTTTAAATTGGGATATTGATGAGGATTCGCCAAGGGAATCGTGATTGTTTAATATTGACCGAGCCTAATGGAACGTGGAGTAAATCGATGAACACGCGGAGGCAGAAAAAGGAACAAAGTAAAAAAAAGTGCAAGAGTAAGATAAAGAAAGAGAGCATATGTCCGCTAGGGCGGGAATATTCAATTTGACGGAATCGATAAATTTTCGTAATTAGCGAGGTTGCAACAAAATTACGAGCTTAATTGATTTCGGTCGGTACTGTTTAAACTCCTCCCCCCCCCCCCTAAAAAAAAAACAAAAAAAAAGAAACTAAAAATAAAAGAAAGAAAAATATATACAGCATATATATATATATATATATATATATATATATATATATATATATATATATATATATATATATATATATATATATATATATATATACCGGTAGATCAGTGGCGCGCTACTCCTGCGCTCGCTTTTTGATTCATGCACTCGCGATAGAACTTTTTTAATTTATATACAGAGGTGTGTTATTACCAAATTGATTTAATGAAACATTGACGGCGAGCTTTCTCTCCACCTCTAACCTTCGTATTTATACACATACACGTATCACGTAAATGTAATTTTAAATTACAGGTATAGCTCGCGAATGCGTGTGTATATGTATATGTAAAGGTATGTTTAAAAGTGTGCGGTATACGATAGATTAAAAAGAATAAAATCGACTTTGAGAAATGAAACGTTCTTACTTTGCGCGGATTATTTGTAGGGATTGCAGTTTTTACCATTCGACGATCCACTGTTGCTAAATGCTTGGGTAAACGATTCAATTATTCATTTACGGCACGGTTGAATTTCTACTTGGCAAAATTTTATATAGAAATAAAGATAGATCGATGCGAAGTAAATAAAAATCCGAGTATGGTTTTATTATTGAAGAGATATACTATTCAAATGGAAGTATAGATTTTCAATTATCTTAACCCGAGCAATTTTCAATGCATAAAAACGAGTGAATAGAAGTTGAAAATTAATGATTAGTTACATATAATTCACACTTTTATTTATCATATTTTCATGTATTTTATTTAATATAAAAGACTCTCCTTTGCAGGCCATTTAAATTATTAAACATAACAACTTTTTTAAAAGAATCTCTCTATCTCGCACGCGCTCACCTATAATAAATTATAAAATTTTTTCGCTTACCGCTCGACAAAAAGGTCTTATAATTAAAAACTTTGCAAAAAATTTATGGATTTCCGCATGAACCGCAGTCTCCCACATAAATTATCCGCGTACAAAGTGAATATAAAAAAAAAAAAGGAACGAGTTAAGAGAAAAAAAAAAAAGGAAGAAATAAAGCATTAACTCGTACTCAAATAAAAGGCCTTCCTCTTTCCCACCCTTCGTTGTTCTCGCGCGCGCGCGCGCGAGCCGCCTAAACTTTTTCGCTTTGTCAATAAAACTAAAACGGATTTCGTACCACTGAAGCGCTCTCACACGTACATCCGCGCTCAAACGTACACGCGATTCGTATATACGTACATATCAGCCAACTTTTCAGCCAATAGCGGCGAGCTGTGCGGTATAATGTTTTTCATCGAGTTTTCGCGCGCGCGGTTGTCCCGCGGTAGAAAAAGAAAAAAAGAGAGAGAGAGAGAGAGAGATTGACGCAACTGAAAACAAAAAAGGAGAACGAGTATACCTAGTGTGCGCGAGCACGGAAGGAGAACGAAAGATAAAAAGGTCCTCCTCCCAAAGTTCATCGTCGGTTTGTACGCGCTCACACATATACATGTACATATATATATATATATATATATATATACACACACACGTACGCGTAAAGGGAAGGGAGAAAATTTATTTCTCCATCCCCGAAGTACGAGGACACAGCAAACTGTCTCTCCCTCGCCGCGTCATAAACGAGGCATTGAAATCGCGCGCGGTCGCATCTCGCATAAATTGTATTTGTCGAGTGAGCGAACGAACGAAAGAGAGAAAGAGAGAGAGAGAGAGAGAGAGAAAGGGAAACGGTAGCGGCACACGTAGCGAATCGAAGTCAGATTGCACGAGACACTTTCCGCGGACGGCCGTCGGATTGAATCAGCCTCGCCTAGTCATCCTGTGTCCGAAGCTCGGCTGCGTGGCTTCCCTCGCTGATGTGTACATGCCTGACAGTTGCAGGGGGTGGGAAGAGATCGACCGAGAGAAAAGAATATATACAACCGAGCGCTCTGTGTTTATATTTAGTACAATGAAAATCTTTATCGGTATAATTAAAAGACTTTCTCTCTTACTCTTTTGGCGCATGTATACTGTGCTTATTATATTATACTTCTATTTGTAATTAAAATCTTGGTATTATTTTACGTAAACTACAAGAGTAAGAGTATACGACTTTTAAACACGCAATGTATTTTAATGACTTTCTTATGCTTGTTTGTTTATAATAATAATTAGAGCTTTTGTTTAAATAATAAAATTATTAACGTTTAATTTGCGCTTTATTTAAACGAATTATTAAAATTAATTCAATAAAACGTTATCATGTATCACATTTCGTCAAGATAATTAGTAATAAATATGTTGAGTAAAAATTTTAATTAATAGTGAAAAGTCATCATTTTTTTAAAGTAAAATATAGTTATTTTAAATAGAATAGAAGATATGATAAACTAAAAAAATGTTGAGATGACAACAGAATTAATTTATTTTTAAATAATTATTAAGAGATAAAATTTTAAAGATAAAATGAAATTTTTTTAAAAAATACCTAAGAATTATCAACGAAAATTGAATGTGTGTAAGATAAATCAATTTACATAGAAGATGAAATATCATGTAAATAAGATAACATTCGAGTGACAGAGATTCTACTGCGGATATTGGTTGCTGCGAGGGTAGATATCGAGATTTAGAATTAAATTGGAATAACATAGAATTTATTAAGCTGTATAAACTCACATTACAAGGTATTCGCCAGAAGGATAAATAGACCCGTAAAATAAAGCTACTTTTTTCATTGAGCAATGCAAGATTGCCTTCTGAATTTTAATTTAGCAAAAATAAATATTTCATCCTACGACATATTTCAACTTTTGTAAAGCATTATTTAACGTTATTAAAATAAAAGAAAAAAAACTTGTGAGACGGTAAGGTACTGGTTGACATATAACATAGTTGTTGAAATAAAATCTTTTTTAAAATATTAATCACTTCGAAAAGAAGTATCGAATAATATAATACAGGGAACGTATAATCTTACCGTTCGTACATTTGTAAAACGAAAAATACGTCTCTTTTTTCCGATGATTGAAGAGACAAGGAAGATGAGAAGAAAGACTAGCTTCCAGATAGAAAGAAAGATGAGGGAATGAGAGAAAAAAAATATATATATATATATATATATAATACTGAGGGAAAAAGAAATAAATGGAGACAAACAGAAAGAACGCAGCTTTCTGAGAGAAAAAGATAAAGGGAGAGATTGCGGAAGAGAGAAAAAGAGAAAGAAAGTGAAACAAAGACACACGCAGTACTCGGAGAAAACTACCCCAAATCCAAGCTGTACAAGCCACGAACGTGTGTACAGCGGAAGGTTACTTCTCGTGTGTGTATGCACGCGCTTGCTTACCCACACACATAGAAGCAAAGACTCGCGCTCAAACAAAGATTATATTATCCGCGTAAGCAACGCACAGGCAGAGCGAACATATATACCTGTGCAAATATATGCAATATCCGGTGCTCCCATCCAGTACGCACGCATACGGTAGGTTTGCTCGCGCGCGCGGACGGCTTGTATGCACACGCGAACGCGTCCTCTCCAGTCTCCCGCACGCATGCGATCGAGTCCCCCCTCCTCCATCTCCATCTCTCTCTCTCTCGTACGATGTAGAATCTACGCCTGGCTTGCATAACATTATTTGCAGATGCCACGCGCTGCTTAATTGACTTACTATAACACCACTACTAGTAGCAAGCGAACAAAAAGTACATAAATCATAGCGTAATAACTTCTGTATAAGCGCTTACAACGTTTTCACGGGTTCGGGCTCGTGCACTCGTGGATATGCGTTTTAGACATTTAATGGAACCTTTCCAAGGGTTTCACGCGCACGGAAACGAAAAAGAAATTTAAGCTCTCGCTCGGATCTGTTTTTTCTTTTATACTTTTCTCTGTATTTTTGAGTTAAGTCGAGAGAGAATTTTCTTGAACGTTAAAATAGCAAACAACTATGGAAAGACTCGAACTGTTAAAGTTTTTTCATTTCAATTAGAATGAAAACATCTCTCTCTCTTTCGCGCGCGCGCGCTTTTTTTCGTTCTCGCGTATCGAATGAATTTTCTGTATTGAATGGAATTAAAAGTTTGGAGGAAGAGGAACTTTATCGAACTCGTGGGCCCCGTGTGCCGCGGGTTTTTTTTTTTTTTTTATCCGCACTGAAAGTCAAGTAAACTCTCGGGATAGCGAGGAAAGGAGAAAATTAACGGTATGAAAATAGCACACAATTAACATTTTTTTAAAACTTTTACGCGGTCGTTATTAGGAGCAGCATTCGAGTTTCGTATCAATGTTTAATTATACGGGAGAATAAAATTGTACGTCTAATGACGTCGAGTGTAACAAGTTGTTTCGACGAACGTTTAACGCTGTTACTATTATAGATATATGCGCAGTGGTAATAATTTTCGAAACTTGTACTTGGCTGAATTTTTTTTTTTTTTTTTTTTTTTTTTTTTTTTACAACGTTATTATTATCAGCTAGCGAGTGGCACTTAACTGATTTAATGCTCTTTTCTTTAATAACATTAAAAGTTTACTATTTCCGTTGGATAATTATCGTCGAGAATAATTACCATCATAAAAATTAACGATAAAGTTATGACTACTTATGATAATTATTTAATTGTTTGGTGTATATATACCGTTTTCCAATTGTTTTGTCAAACGAAGTATTGGATACTTTAATATTGCCTATTAGTCAACAAAATTATTACTTTTACTAATGTTAGTAATTTTCTCGTAAATGTTTCTGTTGAAATAATCCACAGCATTTTGCAATAAATAATATTTACCAATAAAAGATAATTACGAATAAAAGTATCATAAAATTTAGTAAATGTTAGTTCTTAATTACATGCAACGTGTACATTTTAATATACGTCAAAAAATAAAAAATAAAATGCTTATATTATCAAAATTTGAGACACCATCCATAAAAAAGACAAGTGTATCCGAGACGTTGCGGTTTTTATCAAGAAACGAATTAAATCGGCCGGTGTTTGATGTTAATTATGTTTGTCATGGGAAAATAATAAAAAAACATCGGCGATTAAACAAGCTTTCAAATTGTGCTTCAACAGTTTTTTCATCAGATCAAGCGGAAATACCTTACGGAGCGCGACCTGAAATCAAAATAAAACGAAGAAGTCGGCTATTAAAGCAGCAAAGGACTCATTAACTGTCAGCTCGAATAAAATTCGCTTCTCCGAAGCATTGTACAAAGAGTCGAAAGAACGACGAAGCAACCGACGTAAAAGAAGAAAAAAAAGTTAAAAAGAAGCAGCCACGAAACGAAACGATCGAACGAAGCACTACTCATCCCGAAGGAAGTGTGCGTATACACATTCGTTCGGAGGAAGGGTCGATCGCCGAAAAATGTACATGTACGCGATAAAGTTATACAGAATCGTTTATGCGGTATCGAAACCGCCACGCTCCTTAAACAGTCACTAAACGGGCGCGTTACGCCTCGCGCTTACAACATACACTCGCGCTCTCTCCTCACGTAGCACGCGTAAGTGTTTATTTTTGTAAGCCCGGTGTACACTTCCTCCCCTTCCTCTTAACCCCTTCTCATTCACTCTACCTCACTCTCTTTCTCTCTCACTCTCACTTTCTTTTATTCTTTTTAATTAAGAATCATCGATCATACAGGTTTTTTCTGCGAGAGGCTCTCTCTCTATATCTTTCTTTCTCCCGCGTGTACAAAGGGGTTGCGGACTTTACCACGGCGATCACGTTTCGCGACGGACGTAACTGCATGTGTACATATACACTCGGCGTGCGAGTGTTCGCGACAAGCACACTATACGTACATAAGAGATAGCACGGTGGCTATATCTCTCTTTTCTCTCTCTCTCTCTCTCTCTTTCTTTCTTCGAAAACACGAGCCTTGGAGAGAAAGACAGCGATAGATAGACGGACGAAGAGAGAAAGCAACCACTGCACTCGTTTGCGCGTATGCCTGGGTATATTTGCATTGGATCTATCCAACTAACCGAGCTTACCTAGGACCCGCATACTGGCCTCTACGTTTCTCCTCTAGCTTCGAAAGGCTACTTTTGCTCTCTCTCTCCTCTCTCTGACTATCGTCGCAGCTCGCCCATGTCGTTTCCGCTTGTTTATGGTGCATGTGTGTGTGTGTGTGTATATGCATACACGTGTACGCACGCGTACTCGGTATGTCATACTTTGTATGCGAAAGAGGATGACCCAAAGCTTCGGTTTCGATGTTTGTGTTGGAGGACGCAAGCGCCCGTTACCGCTGCTGCTGCTGCTGCTGCTGCTGCTGCTACTGCTACTGCTACTGCATGCCGCGACGCCGACGTTAAGAGTATTTGTGGCCAAAGAGAGCGGCGCAGAGAGCGAGAATTAGCGGATACCGATGGGATATATAGCTTTTCACTCGTCGGCCGATATATGTATATACGTAAGCGCCGACCGCTAATGGAACTGAATTTTGTTTGGAGTATTTTGCAGCTTCGGACGGTAATCGCGCTAAAGTCTACCACCGTGTATGTAAGGGCAAGTTGTTTTAGAATTCTGAAGTGCGCGCGAGAAATTTCTAGTCTATACTTAACTCGTTGTACTTGGTGAGAAAACAAGAGATTACTCGATGCGTGTATTCACTTTTGCGGGAAAACTTTAACGTCAATGTTTAATCGTCAAATCAAGCTAATTGCAAAGCTTATACTCAAAGTTAAAGATTGAAGTATTTTTTTCTTCTAATATGCTTTGGTTTTCAACAAACACTTTTAGTATATAATGTTTAATCTTACTTGTGATTCTATAATTATGTTTACTTTATCATTAAACATTTGAATAAGTAAAAACAATATATAAAATATGGCATATATGTTATATACACCGGCAAAATATTTTTGTATTAAAACTTTTTTATAAGCCTAGAAAAAATGAATTATTTATATATAAATTAAACACTATCGCATACTTTACTTAATTTGACGATTGACTATAGAAAGAAAATCAAATAATCTAATGATAAGTCAGAAATTTTAATGCGATAATGATAAACCAATGAACAAGCAATTAAGGTATCAAGAATAGTTTAAGAATTACGTAAATAAATAAAAATTATCTTACGCAAGATTAAAATTATTTCTCCCGGAAATAACCGAATAAATCTAATGTTCACTAACGAAGTTAAATTTTTCAAACTCTATCCGCCGAACTATAGATAGCATAAGGAAACAGTTCGATTCTCGATACTCGAACCAATTAATTCAAGCGTAAGATTTATTTATGAAAGTTTCGAAATCCAGCAACTACCGTTTCACCGGAGTATACTAGTATATCAAGAGCACTTAATATCGGTATTTAAGCTTAATCTGTATCTTAATTTTGGCAATGTCGAGTATGCAATGCAAAAGTAGCAACGGTGCAGTTGCAAGTAAACACTTGCGTGAGAGAGAAAGAGAGAAAGAGTGAGAGAAAGAGAGAGAGAGAGCGATAGGTAAGATTCCAAACTCAAGCAAAGCATGTAGAAATTGGCATCGACTCAAGCGTTCGCTCGTTCGTTCGAGTAATTCTGTTATCATTAGCGATTACTTTAAAATAAAGTTACTTCCAAGATTAGATTGCATTATGCATCCAACTCAGTCGCGTCTCTTTTCCTCTCTCTCTCTCTCTCTCTCTTTCACTTCTTTAGCCCTTTATGCATTCCCGTCAGGAACTCAAGAGTAAGCCGTTTGCAACGTTAACGAGCACTTTTCTCCCGTCGTTCTTCGGCTCAATAATAGAATATAAACTATGCAACTAGTTCGCTAATACCGCCTCTCCTACTCGTATGTGCAATTACCTCTATCTCCCTCGCGTTCTCTCTTCCCTTCCCCGGCAATTTATCCACGTGCGCGTACGCACGTACGTGTGCACGAGCCCCGAGGTTATCGTACGTGTCGCGCGTTGCGCCGTGTATCCGCCGCGCGTTGCTATGTATATGCGTATACAGATACTTACATGCATATACTCACGCGCGGCATGCTTCAAAAGCCAAGCAAGAGAGAGAGAGAGAGAGAGGGGGGGGGAGAGAAAAGCCGACATCGCTGATGTGTCATTGTTGTGCGCGCGGGGGATCCCGTAGCTCACGAATGTAACAATGCGACCGTGCATCGAGTTTATGTACGCGAATGCACGCCTCTCTCTATTCCTATATATTCCTCGCCTCTCTCTCTCTCACTCTCTTTTTGTTCACTTTGTACGACAGTTTACCGCAAAATCTTCATATTTATACGCTGACTAAAAGTGAACCATGTGCTTCTTTAACTTCAACTTTCTTTCCTTCTCTCTTTCTCTCTCGCTCGCTCATATACGGTGTTTGACGTTTCGATTGATTCGCTACGACGAGCCTTCAATGGAATTTGATTTCGATTTTGACTCTCGGTATATAGTAGCAGATATCGAGACTCCGTACATATTTTCCGAGAGGACGTCGCTGACGACGATGTTCGTATACGAACGCCGCGCTCCGAATCATTTTGCGTTAGTTCAGGTTAAATTTTGCATAATGAGACGATGATTCGATTTACGTTAAATATTCATTCCATTACTGGAAAGGGGAGGAGAGAGAGAGAGAGACAGAGATGATTACGCGCGTTACATATTTCGCGTACGCCCGTTTATTGTTGCCATTTTCACTTTGTTGGAAATCTAGTTAAGTTGTATAACATTAATCCTGAGCCTGACCTATCCGGTTTATATATTGTATGTACTGTCATCCCCCGATGTCCGACTAACTGCAGCGCGGGAGACGGGTTTACACGAGGCTCTCGCGCATCCAATAAAAGCTGAAAGCAAATTTCAACTAAAATTAGAATTAATAAGCAGATGAATAATTGATCGTGTCGGGTGTCCACCTGTAAGTTAATGTCGACCGCGGATAAAATTTAACCGTCTACATATATACATAAAAAGTTATCACAATTATTTATTGTGATTTATAAATGAAATGAAATGTTGATAAGGATTCCTATTAAAAATGTAGAAATATAGATATATTTATGATCTTATAGAGCGGATAAAAATGGCCGCGGCTCACCGCATTGCAGAAGCCGCAAATGGTTTTTGATTGACGTAACTATTAACACTGTCTTAGAATGATCTAGAAATAAATATTTTAAATGTACGGGAGATATTTTTAGTTTTCATATCTCTCTTTATTTTTTTGTTCGTCTCTTTCCTTTTCTCTCTCTCTCTCTCTCTCTCTCTCTTTTTTCTCTTATATTTATATTATTCCATAATGAGGCAAGACAAAAACACGTCAAATCGCATAATCTGTCTCACTTTGCTTAAGTTCGCCGATGCAAGTAAGTCTTTTGCGAAACTGACACTCGAGAGCGTTAGAGCAAAGGATAGTCTTTCCTCGCAATAGTTTATTTTTTTTTATTCCATTTTTTTTTTTTTTTTTTTTTTTTTTTTTTCTTTCATTTTTTCGCAACGCAAAACTCTTCAGCGGCAATTTTCTCGACTTTTCTTGGATGCGCGAGCGCGCACTCGTGCATAAGCGGATCAAATTCTTTTTTGTGCACTTTACCATCGGGATAATATGGATTATACCGATCGAATTTTCGAAGTGGAATTCATCTATCCCCCGTGGGCACTCAGCTTTAATAGATATTACAGTCCTTTAAAAGGCAAATACTATCGATCTTCGTATATACATATATTCGCGGTTAAATAATACTGCAATAAAATCAATTTTCGTTTACTTTAAAATGAAAAGGACAAAAAATAAGGCAAAATAAAAAATTTGTGCTCAATACTTTATGTTGATGGACTTTCGTTCTCCATTAGTAAATTGCTTTTTTAATTATGGTAGTTTCGGTGTGCTTAATCGACAATGTCGAACGATGGTATAGCGTTCCGCAAAAAGTGAAAAGAATCCGCTTAAATGTTATCGCGGACTTTCTATTAAATTTATATTTATAATGCTTGAATGGACGTGCAATTTGAAATAAATGATTACACTTTCACGAACTTGAAATAGAGTAAAGCTTTTTGCGTTTTTTTATGAAACTACGGTCAATTACATTTGATTGCTGGCCTGTCAGAATGCATGATGCGTAATTTTCTTTTTGTTTTAATGCGACTATTTCAGAATTAAATTTATGAATGATAATTTAAAAAATGTTTTTAATCACTTTATTGTCGTGAGTGAAATTTATTTTTAAAATTTGAAGTAATTACTCTAAAAGCTAAAAAGTTCATTTGATCGACGGTCGAAAAAAAACTTGTACAGATCAGAAATTTATTACCGTCCGGAATTACGATAAAAATTATGACAATTCTAGTTCAATATTACCCATAAAAATCTAAATAACACCGTCAATTTTCGTTCGACTATATGCATCGAAGATTAATAATACCTCGGTCTCGTTCTACAAATGAATCCCTCCATAATGCGCTCGGAACAAAAGGTAAAAGGAAGAAGATGATGAAGAAAGAAAGAATAAAAAAGGGTTATATATAATGGAGAGCCGTATCGCTTCCACGAAGGTATCAAATATTGATGTAACGTTTTATCCCTCGTACATATACATACATACGGAAATTTGCGTTGCGGCGCACGACGGCCGACTTACACGAATACTCGCGGGTGCTTTGCTCGCCTCCTTATAATGCTACGAGATAACGCGAGTATATATGACTCTAACACGTTTATATCGATCAAGTCGGAACGCTATAGACATCCGTTTGTTCTTAGCTAGAAGTAGAAGAAGGAGACGACGGCGAAGCGTGAAAAAGGTAGTCTTAGTATACGTACGAGGGAGAAGAGGAAAAAAGAGCAGCGGGGGCGCGCACACGAGCAAAAGACGCACGGTGGTAAAGAAGACTATGAAAGAGAAAGAGATAAAAAGAAAAAGAGAAGAGCAAGAAGTAAAGAAGAAGAAAAGGGGACAAGAAGAAGAACAATAAGGAATAATCTGTCTCTCTCCTTCTCTTCTCTCCTGCACCCTCCTAGCTTCTCGTCAACCACAAATTTGAACGTACGGCGACAGTGGCAGGCAGTCGTCGTCGCGTCTCCCCCTTTCGTGCACGTAGCGCAGAGAGAGAGAGAGAGAGAGAGAGAGAGAGAGGACGCGTTGGCCACCTAGGGTTTCACGTCGAACGCCACCAACACCGCGCCAACCGCCTTCGTCTATATGCCACACGGAGGAGACGCACAGCCTCGTGTGGCGATTATCTCTCTCTCTCTCTCTTTCTCTCTCTCCCCGTGGCCCTCCTAACAGCTTGCGGTGGCCAATGACCCAGCTCGATACCCGAGATGCGAGTATAATAAGACGTACTGCCATAAACGCCTTGGCAGCACTTTGCGGGTTGCGCTAAATTATATGCGCGCACTATCTTGTGTATGTATACCCTCTGTGTGCATGTTTAAGAAGTAAACGGAGAGGGCGATGTTAACGCGTGCGCGCGCTCGTGCGTACGTGAAAAGGAGAGAGAGAGAGAGAGAGAGAGAGAATATATATCTCCTCCCTTATATCTCTTCTCTTCCTTGCGTGTATGGATACATATCAGGTTGAAGGAAAAATTTAATATTAAATATTTGGCGCTGCTGTTGGGTGACGTTACTGTAACTTTCAATCGGTGCATATAGCTGCTATGGGTTGAAGCGAGGGTTGAAACGATTAACATACATTTATTTTATTCAAATGAGCCGTGAGGGCTTAAAATTTTGCAAAATTATTTCGGAATTTTTGGTCGTGTAACTGTATACTTTTAAATATCGCATGTATCGGGATAGGTATTTGTATTGAATTACTTAAGACAGCCTTTTTTTTACATAAACCACGCAACATGTTTTAAAGACACATTGAAGTCGAGAAAAGGCTTCGAAGATTTTTTTTCTTATATCCATATGGTACGCAAAGAAAAATTATTTAAAATTTATACTATCAAATTTGTCATTTTTTTTTTCTTGTAATACCGCGAAATTTTTCTGATTAAAAATTCAAGTCATAAGGCACCGGCTTTCGTCTACATAGTTTTAAGAAAGTCATTTATTTTTTATGCACGTGGATGACGCATAAACAGACGACATATATAAGACATATCGCACATTTTATATATAAGAAAAGCGAGAGAAGATAGTAGTGACGCGTCGGAAAAAGTAATATCACGCATCGTGTATATCTACATGTCAAAACTGTACCATAATCTTCGTAGAAAATATCTCAAAGATGGACGACCGTATACTAATGCAAAATATCATTAAGGATTTATATGAGAAAAAAAAGGGAATAAAATAAGTCGAAGATTCGTTTAAAAATACTTCATATTCCGTAAACACGTGAGCTAGCACCTTGGAATTTTTTGGGAATTTATTATCTCGAATGCCTGAGTTTACATTATAGCGGACGCAGTCCTCACAAAGAAATATCCTCTGGTATATCTCATCTCCAGGCAACAATAGCTCTCTCTTTATATCTTCTTTCGTAACGTTTGCGCTAATTTTCTTTTTTTTTTTTTCTTTTATTCGTACAATATGCAAGCAACGAAATCTTCCTGTCGTGTTCAAACGAGAGAGACAGCCGAAGAAAAAAAAAAAAAAGAGGATAGGAAGAGAACCAAGAGACGCGAAAAGTCTCGGGGGTTGAAAGTAAAATTTTCGTCTCGCGCGCGAGCGTATCCCGAAAAAGGTGACTTTTTGTGCACTTAATTAATATTTAAATTGCCGTGTGGTAAAGTCCTCCCTCCTCCTCCCCCCCTTCTCTTGAAGTCATTTGAATATAAGAGTGCTCATGCATTTTTCGGAACTTGAATATTTCGCGTTAGCTGGAGAGAGAAAAAGAGATGCTCTACCTATCTTTCTTTTAAATTCCATGTAATGAATTTTTATAGTTAGTTGAGGATCTAGACTACTGACACTCGTGCCTTTTTTTGCATATATTTTCATTTTTTTTTCTCTCTCTCTCCACTTTCGACGAGGAAAAAGCCCAGGTGCTTATATCGTTCGACGTAATTTAAAATTTTTTTTTACGTATCATCGTGGTAATTCAATTTTTTTTTATTCATTTTACATCTAATTCTTTACATATTTTAATTATGAAACTTTCACTTTTTTCAAATTTATAATAATTTCTGATACTAAGTATAAATTCAATAATATATATTTTAAAACTTTCTATTTTAAATCATTAATCGAAAATCTATAATTAAGAATAAAATTTCATTAAAGAATCAAAATTAATTAGTTTAATACATTAAACCCTTTCAATTGAAAATACTCCAATGAATCGAAAAGTTATATATAAAATAGTATTATAATTCAATTTAGTTATCAAAATATTTATTCATTATAATTTAATTTTCAAATTAAATATTTTAGAAACAACGTTCAAAACGAAAACAAAAACAATTTTAAAGAGGTGCCTTAAATTTATAAAGAATATATCTTATATATAAATTACAATAATTCACGTATTTTCACGATGTATAATCTATCATAAATTTTAAAAAACAATGCCCGAACAAAAGAGGGAAAGTGTATACGGTGCCAAGAGAGCAGTACCTCGAAAGAATCAATATTCAAGTTTCGAAAATTATTGTAACGAAACCTTACAACTAACGAATCGGTCTAAAGTTACGCTATACATAGAGAAAAGCCGCTTTATTTTGTTGAGCAGCTTCGCGAGCGAGTTTCGGTGCGTCTCCTCTCTTTTGTACTTTCGAAAATTCCTGAAACTAAAGTTTCCCATAAGCTTTCATTATGCGCTTTATATAGGCGGCCTATAATATTCTCTCCTCCACCCTTAAAAATCGAATTCACAAAGCATACACACACACACACACACACACACACACACACACACACATATATATATACGTATATAGTTTGACGAGCGACATTAGCATAATATGTAAATAAAACCAGTTAATTCCCGAGCGCACTCAAAGTGCACTCGCATATATATATATATATATATATATATATATACACACACACACGCGCGTGTGTACATAAAACGCACTTTCGCTTTATCGTTATAATGATACGGTGTGATATTTCTTTTTGCGAGAGCGCCAATAACGACAAACAATAAAATCAAAAAAGGCGTTACCAATCGCTATACCTTTTATATTCAATATGAATATGTATATAATATTTTTCATTTAATCGACCTCTTTTATACGTATCCCGTAAACATGTATAAAAATTATTCGAAATTATACTAAACGCGCCTCTCTCGTTTTAGCTAATTATACGAGGGTTTATATGCGTAAAAATGTTTGACACCCGCCGCGCGCGCGAGCTATAACGTTTCGCGTTGAAACGAATGCGTCTTTTTTTTTCATTGTTTATTTTCTTTATAATCAATGTGTGTAACGCAACATCTTTAAAATAAAAATGCCATATCGGTTGAAAATTTTATACTAGATAATAAATGACAGAGTGCGCGTTTGTGTTCCCATCAAGATATCAACGCACAATGGAAAGTTTTTTCTTAAAACTGCGCGTGATCCAACGATCTTCAATGCTCAAATAATTTTAATACGGGTTCTCTCGTACTCCCCAGGACTAGTGATATTTTCTACTCTCCGCAAGGATCTTTCCTCTTTTTCGTCGTATCATCTATCCCAAAGACCATTCTCTCTCTCTGTCTCTCTCTCTCTCTCTCTCCGTATCTGTCTCGCTCTCTTTTTCTCTCTTTCTCTTTTCTTTTTATGTATAATGTAAAAAAAATAACGGTTCGCGCGCGCACTTTGTTCTCTTATCACACAGAATTCCCAGCGTCAGAAACATGGAGAAAAAATAAAAGAGACAGAAAGAAAACCAGAGAGTAGAATTCTTCCCCATAAAATATACAGTTTCGACCCTAACCAACGCACGCCATTTGCAACTTTCCGCGAGTCCGAATTTAAGAAATCACAAAACGCCCCTGTTTTCTCTCTCTCTCTCTCTCTCTCTTTGAACTCTCCGACGAACAACCCCTCGATCTTTGCGTATGTACGCACTTTGCAAAAGAAGAAGGACGAGAGCGACGAAACGTTGCCGCTTGTTCTCTCGTTCTCTCGACTGCTCTTTCCTCCTCGTACGACTAAAAGAGAGAATGGAAATAATGTACGTATAATATACGTGTATATGTGTATACATAAATAAAAGAAGCGCAGATCTCGCAATTACACAAATGCGCGACGCGCATCGCCGGACATTTAAATGGAAATATGAGCTCGCGGATGGCTCCGAGAACTACGTGGGTACACGCCTTCATCGCAGCCCCCCTCTCTTTCTCTCCATCTCTCTCTCTCTATCCCTCTCTTGTCTTTCTCGCAAGTAGTTTGCGTATTGTAATAAATACTCGCGAGGGAAAAGACTAAGTCCCTTGCACGTATAAACACAGTAGGAGCCCCTGATGTACGAGTGTATATATATATATATATATATATATATATATATATATATATATATATATATATATATATATATATATATATATATATATATAGTATGTATCCATGCGAGTGCAAGCGTCAGACGGCAAGCGCGACACGCAGAGAAAGAGGATATAAGCAAAGCAGTTAGATGCAGTCAGCCTAAGTATGAGAGTCGGGAAAAATTGAGAGACGAGGGGGCGAGTCCGTATGAAAGAGAGGGGCAAAAATAAAGAGAATGCGCTTGATTAATTGACTGTTTTCCGTGTGTGTATATAATCTATACGCGGTAATTGCACCGTGAAAAATATCTAATAAAATTTACTATAAGTTCACATTATTCGTTAACTATAATTGTGTGGATATTCACAATAAAAATTCATAAATGTCGTATTTGACTCGTAAATTAATACAATGGTAGATAATAATAATTACAAGGGCTACTATTTTGTAAATATTAAATAATGTCTACTAAGATAAACGATTAAAAATTATTAATAAATGTTATTGACATCAACATTGTAAAATTTATTGAATTTAAATTTTAATACATATCAAAGACGTGTCAAAATTTATTAATATTTTTCTATCGCCTATATATGTAAAGGTTTATTCATTCATTCATATGCACGAAGTTTACGGCTCGAATTCCGAGAAATTTTCTCGGTCGCGGTTCCAAGAATTCGCGCGACCTTGCCGTGCGTCAAAACATATAGTATCCGCGCTTTTGCCTATGATAAACATTGTCTCGCTCTGTCCCTTTAAATTTTATGAATGGATACTATTTTCATTGAATTTTTTTTTTTTTTTTTTTTTTTTTTTGTTTCTTTTTTTATAACAAAGCTTCAGTCTTCTGAGATTTATTTGTCATATATTGATTGTGCCACATTATTTCACAATATATTACGTTTATTCCAGTACATTAATTGTTTTTTTTTTAAATTCATTATTTTACAAATTTATTATTTTACAAATTATATATATATATATATATATATATATATATATATATATATATATATATACATATATATACATAAAATGAGAATTCCATTTGTTGGTCAAAATTACATATACTAGAGAACGTTATTAGAGTGCAAATATCATTGCAAGACATTTTCTAGAGGAAGGTATAGAGAAGAGCAGCTGTCATGAAGTATTTAACCGCATGATGTAATGGATATTCGTATGTGTCACTTGCGCGGCCGATGTTGCATATATAAACGAGCGTTTCATAAAAAATAGACCGATACGCGTGAATAATGAATGTTTTCGCAGTGTATAATATCGCACGCGCGAGAGCGCGAGGGATAAAGTTGTACTCAATCAATACAAACGCGACGTGAATGTACGCGAGGAAAGTTTACCGATTCGGTCGACGAATAACGTAATTTAAAAACAAGTTTCGTTTCTCAGTATTACACTTTTTTTTTTTTTTTTAAATTATCACTTCGCGTTAAATCGCGAAATCCTCGATGATGCGTTCGCTCTCATATATATGTATATATGTGTTATACGAGATGTAATTAATATCGGGAGATAAAACTGAAAAACTCGTATAAATAATATCAAAGGTCAATTAAGCTTCAAACTGTCATTCGAGATATATCCATTATATTAAGCGTTAAAAATTTTTTTAAATTAATCGGCCATCCGATTGTAAAATATTGCATTTTATATCGAGTATCATTGAATGTCGAAAATTGTAAATGAAAAAAGATAAAATTTTTTTAACAAATTTATATTTTTAATTAATGAAGCTGAAAGTTCAATACATTTAAATTTAATTTTTAATATTATAATAATTACTATTTGATTAAATTTAATTTTATTCATATCAATTTTTATATAATTTGAACATTTGTGTATTTATAACTTATATTTGAGATAAAAAAATTTAAATGAAAATTTCGATAATTTTATAAGATAATAATATAAGATAATGTGACACCATTAATTAGATTTCTTAATCAGTGCTTGTGATTCATCCTGATATAAATCAACCAGAAAAAAAAAAAACTATTATCCTTATTGACTTTTATTTCAATTACTTTTATTTATTGACGTAATAAAAATTCAAAACCAATCATTAAAACGTCACATATTCGATTTCATATTAGATTAAAAACTTCTAAATTAAAATACCTAATCAATCCGGCGTAAAGTATCCATACAAAGCAAATATTTTCGTAACATCGCCGTAAAAATTGATTAACATTCCGAAATCGACGTCGTCTTCGTTATACAAAGCTAAAAACAATCCATTAATCATTCATCTACATATACTCTCATTCATGCCCTCGGGAAAAGTAGCTATATAACGACTTAGAAAAAGGCAATTCGAAGAGCGGCATTTATTACGCGTTAAAATGGACGCAGAGAAAGAGAGAGAGAGAGAGAGAAAGAGAGAGAGCAGAGAGGATTTAAAGAATGAAAGAAAGAGAAGGAAATAAGCTCAAGTGCGCGGACGAAGATCATTTGTAGCTTATGCTCTCTTTCTTCGCTCTTCTCTTTCGCAACGCGCGTATATGTACACAAACATAGAAATCGAGAGTGACTGCAGCAGCGTATATATATATATATATATATATATATATATATATATATGTATATACATCATGCTCTGAATGACAAGAGAACCGGCGTGAAATGACGGAGAAAGAAAAGCGCCGACGCCGGGTACATACATATAGTTATACATGCGAAAAATGCGCGAAAGATGGCTTGCGGATATTATACTACTCTTGCTTATGCGTATTCTAGTACGAGCGAGTCGTGCTGTGCGCGTATTATGTATACGTACGGAGGACGAAGAGAAGAAGCCCAGTCGTCGAGAAAGAGGGACTCCGGGAATCACGGCTCGACGAGCAACGTTATATACCTTTTGCCCCTTTTTTTTTTTTTTTCTCTCTCTTTCTCTTCTGCTCCCGCTCGCGTCGTTTTTCTTGCCTCTCTCTTTTTTCCTCGTGTCCCTGACTCAAATCCGCGCTGGCGCTTTACCGATGGATGGATGCGTGCCAGAGATATAATACGTATATGGTGCCCGGACAACTTCCTCCTAGCGCGACTGCGAGATCTACGAGTTGTGGTTGGGACGGAATATGTATATGTATGTACGTATGTATACACTCGTAGACCTGTAAGTGTAAGCGATGACGTTATATATGTCGAATGTTGCGAGTCTGAGAATAGTTTTTTTTTTCTTTTGAAGAATTTCCGTGAATAAATAGCGAAACGTATATGGTAACTAATACCATTATTGTTACTTTTGAAATATTTCAAATAGTGTAACATTGTTGAGATTTATCGGAATTATTTAAATTATTATTAATAATTATTAAATCTATTGAGATAGTGATAAAATTTATAAATTTATTATTTTCACGTAGATATCGATTTTAGCAAGTGAATTGAATCACAAATTTACAAGTTTTAAATTAATATTTCAATACCGTCTAAAAATTTTTATTTTTTTTTATTTTTTTTTATAATGATCATATTATTTTTAAATTCATTAATTAAAAAAATTCCCAATATCTGAGTATCATCTAAATGTAATTAACCAACGTTAACGAACTCTTACTCATCATACGCGTAAATATTCAACTTAAACATTTCACTCGAAAAGTCACGCTCACCTACCTGTACATTCACTTATACACAAATTTATAAGACAATGCGCATCTTTTGCCCTTTTACGCTTGCGAGTTTTTCTTACCCGTGGGAGGCGGGCGCAAAAATAATACGAAGAACTAAAATTAAGAGAGGGAGAAAACGAATAGAGAAAGATAGATAGAGGGAGAGAGAAATCTCTCGCACGAGGAGAGCGATGATAAATGAACACCAGCTGTTGACGGAAATTTGTACGAGCATAAATCTGCGCGAGCGCGACCACGGAGAGATTTTTGGTTCGCTTGTCGCAACACTGGTATACACATAGTGTACACATATACCGGTGAGTATAGGTCGTATATATATACACCAACAGCTTCATAGAATAACACAGACGTTTTACAGGTTTGTAAGAGCGAGGACCGGAGAGAAAAATTTTTTTCGTTATTTTTTTGTTTAATTTTTTTTTCGTTTCTTTTTTCTTTTTTCCTTCGTAATCGTAGTCGCTATGTTATTGTCGTTATCGCTGTGTATGAAAGAAGGAGAATAGTATTAGTATAGTAGTAAGCAGTAAACGGAAGGAATGAGAATACCTATATGTGCGTCGCCGGGTAGAGGAGCTTTTATTTATGGCGTTTTAACACAAGAGCTACTGTGCTATTAATGCCCGGGCCCTATCGCGCTAATGCGACTCGTGAAGTGGCTTTTATGGCTATACGCGGAATGGAAGAGAAGTCCGCTGAGTTTGAGACGCGCGCCCGAGGAAGAGAGAAAAAGTGGCGAGCAACGAGTGGGAGCAGATTTTCAATGCGGGACTTTTTCTTTCGCGGATATTTAAGGCCTCTTTTCCTTCTGTTTCATAATAAACACATATATAAACGTCTTCCCAAGGCTCAAGCTATATACACTCGCTAAATCATTTCATCCTCTCTCTCTCTCTCTCTCTCTCTCTCTCTCACTTTCGTCTTTTTTCACAATTGACTTTATGCCCGAGTGCTCGAAAGCTTATGCGTGTACGTGTCGCTGTCGACTTTTTTACAATTAAGATTGAATATTTTCGTCGAAAGTGTATGTCTTGGATGATAATTTAATCTTGGTAGACTTACGTGTACAGATGGTCTTGTATCGGTGTACAGTAATTATAAATTTGTTATTTAAAAATTAGAATCAATTAGATTATAATCTTGTAATTTTAACAATAAATGAATTGCACGTAAAATGTTAAAATGAAAATACATTCGTGCGCTCTTTGCAAATATATACGCGCCGTATTTTAATGTATTATGTAAATCACTTTATGGAAGTCAAACACCCGTACACCAAACTTTGATTTCTCATTTAAATTTTTGATCTTAATGGTATTCGTTACTTTACGAGTCATAGCCATTTCGGAAATCAATATTTGAGAAATTTTTTCTTTTTTTTTACTCTTACGTGCTTCAAGTCCTTTTTTATTTATCTTTATCCGTCTGTATGTCAAAATCAAATCTTCTGATCAAATTTTCATTACATTGATATAAAGCTACAGCTCTGACATTTTTGGCGTTGATGTATCAAAATTGACAATATTATATTTAAATACATTTTAATATTACAATATTGTAATATTTTTTTTTTTTTTTTTAATAAAAACTTGCAACAAATATTTCTTAATTAAATTATTTTATTTATAAGAAAAAAATATGTTTCAATAAAAATAATAATTTATATTCGAAATAATTTTAAATCGAAAACATTAAAAACGATGTAGTAATTTAAATAGTCACGTTTAAATAGTATAAATAAGATTACTCTCAGAGATCGTACAAAAACATAGAGCAGCTAGATATTGATTATTTGTTCGATATTGAGTATTTAAAGATACAACCGAAGGTACGTTATTCCGTGGTTTTAATCGGATTCCGTTAGTGATAATCTATTGCATTCAATCAAATTTAATCGATTAAAGCAAATGTAATAAAATTTGTTTTCGTTTTTTAACTCTTTCAAATGTAATTTTTTAATAATTTCTCGAATCAGACGCGATTTGATCTTTTAATTGAATTGACATATACATAATTCGATTTCAGATTAAAAATAAATATTTTAACAGCTGCGCGACTTGCATTTTATGTTCATCGAGTTATTGAACCATTGACTACAAATTTCAAATGACATCCATTTTATGGTTTTATCAATGCTTATTAATCCTTAAATGATTGAGAGTAATGAATAGATTAAGTTAATAAAATTAACTTTTTATAAAAATTGACGTGAAAAATTTTATTGCAATTTATGTTTGTAATAGCGAAACAAAAAATACTAATAATGCATTGGAATTCTACATTTATAAATTCATCTCTAAGTTCGTTATCATAATGTTCGTTATGTATGTAATTTTTCATGTTTGTTATGTACATATACACAATGTATATAATTTTCTATATAATCCATGTTGTTCATTTAAAATTCACCCATAATTTTTTACACTTTAACAATTTAAAATCTTTTCTTGAATCTTATAAAAATTTCAAAATACCCAATAAATTAATCCCGTGAGAGGAAAAAAAATATATGTAATTTCACTTGATAATATCTTCCTTTAGCCGAAACATTAGAAGTTTTTAATAAAAAAGAGCAGCTCGAATTATTCACGCGACCTAGCGCATCAATTGCCTCTTCCCTTCCTATATTTTCAACTTAAAGTGAATTCGTGTATGTATACATATATACACATATATATAAAGATAAGAATAGAAAGAGCGAATAAGCAAGTTAGATACAGAGGTTGAGGAAGACGGAGCTAAGATACTTTTAAAGCCACGACGCGCCGTATCGTCGGATTGCACCGCGCCATGAATCGTCTTCATTTATTATTATCTCGGGTCTGTCTGGTTTGCATAATATATCAAATGTAAGGTGCCGGTGGATTTCGTCAGTGTGCATATGTATGGGTACATACACACACATATTTGTATATAAGTGTGCTCGTCTCTCCACGGTGCACTTGGCGAACCAATCATGGTTTGTGCTCTTCTCTCTCTTTCTCTCTCTTTCTCTCTCTTCATTCCCTTGGCGAAACAGCTGCCTTTGCTGTATACTATCGAGAGAGAAAGAGAGAGAGAGAGAGAGAGAGAGAGTACATATTATACCGAGTTGTTCGCTACCGGTGGGTTTCCGCGACGACGATTCCAAAGTTTCTCCCCGAAGGTTGCACCTCGTCATCGTCGCGTGGCTTAACCTTTCCTCTTCCCTTTCTACACGCACGCGTAACCGAAGTTCCAAAGTTTATTCGAATCTCATTTTGCACGATCGGAAAGAGCGAGCGAAGCAAGAGAGAAAAGGAAAAAGTAAGAATTGTCGAGCTACTCGCGCTGCTTACAGGGAAAAAGAGAGCTAAACAACGAGTAATGAGTAAACGTCTCTTACTATAGACTTATGGAAGTTGGAGCGTAGATATATACATGTATGGTATATGGAAGCCACGTTCTCGTAGACTTGTATGTGTATTTACGTACCTCGTTAAACTCGCGAGCGGAAAGTTTGCGCAGAGGAGACCCGACGAATGCGTCCCTGGATGGACCGAACAACAAACGATAAAGGCGTCCCCCGCATTTGGGAATAATTTCCGGAGCTTTTGCCGCGTTCTCTCTATCTTTATTGTATAGGTATGAGTGCGTTCACCGTAACACATGTGAACAGCTGCGCAAGATGAACGAGGAGAAACATTTCGCATGTATATATAAGGCCGAGTGACTTCGAACTGAGAAGTTTTGATTTTGCACTTTGAGATAAAGTCTTTTTGGAAGAGGCGCAATTGACTGTCGTTTTAAATGCGAACTGGCGAAAAAAAAGGGTTCATTTAAATGTGAGCGCAGCGAGTGTTCTTTTAAGAAACTATAAAAAAGAGATTTTTCTTTAGATTTCGAGAATTTCTTTTTCTTTCTTTATTGCATTATGAATATAAGCGAGACACGCAAATATAAATAAACATACCAAAATAATAATGCAAACGAGAAAATATTTTTACAAAATATAGCAGCTAGTAAAATAATTAATTTTTATTATTTTATTTTAAGGGACTTTTTAATTTACGATAAGACAAAAAAGAAAAACGCGGGATTATACAACCAATTTCTTCGGAAATTTACGATGATAAAATGAAATAAAATTATTTCACGACGTATTATCATTATTATTTATTATAAAAAAAAAAAAAAAAAAAGAAAAAACGGGAAGAAAAATTTTAAGCTCATATAATCTTATGTGCCATTTCAAAACGACGACGTATTTTATTACGAATAATTTTTTTAAATTTTTTTTCTTTTCTTTTATGAAACTCAAGCGACTAACTACGTCACTTACTGGCAGTCATTAGGTGAGAATAAGCCCCCCGGGAATAGGCGCGCCGCAACTCTACATTTATGCGCGCACGTATATATATATATATATATATATATATATATGTGTGTGTGTGTGTTTGCGCGCACGCGCACTTTTTCCGCGCTTACACGCAGTCATTTTGCCCGATAACGCAACGAAAAATAATCTAATAACGTTATAAATATAAATGACGTATTGCCCCTTGATATTTAATGTAATTGTCCTTTCTTTATAATGATAGCGCGTAATGTACATGAGTTTTTATTTTTTAATAAACAAGTTGTATTTTATACACTTTGAATTATATTTGTTAAAACTTAAATTTCTAATAAATAAATTCGTGGAATTGATTGTTAAATTTTATTTCAAGTAAAAAAAAAAATTGCAAGTAAATAAATCGTTAAAAGTTATTATAAAACTTTGAATATATAATGATTAAAAATTATTTGAATTTTATGAAAGATAAATATACATAATTGATAAAATAATTTCTTTATAAAAGTAGTCTTAAATCGAATGTGAATTTTTTAAAAGTTGAATCGTGTTTCAACACCTTTTAATGCAATGAGAAAAAGTTGGCACCGGAATGACAGTTTTACCGAGCAGTAATTTAAATCTACTTGCTAGATTTTAAAGAGATGGGTTTAAACAAGCACAGACATTCTATAAACTTTATGTCGTTCGATATCCAAGAAAATAAAATATTCTATTTGCAAATGAATTTTTATAAATTTAAAAATTCTTAGTTAAAGTTACTTAGTTTAATTTCGTTTACACCTCAATATTACATTATTTATTCAAGCCTTTTGCTGAATTTTAATTACAAATAAAACTTATTAATTGTAATGGTATAATTTAACACTGGATTAATTGAATCCTTAATGAATATCAATTTTTTTTAATCATATTCTACCGCCCGATCTCATAACTGTAATTTTAATAAATTAACGCTGTCAATTGTATGCGTATTACAAAAAATAAAAAGAAATAAAAAAAAAAAAAAAAACAATCACTTGTTTAAAAATATAAAAAAAATTAATTTTTATAAATTATATTTTGTACAGCGATTGAATCTTTATTATAGTTTTTGTAAACATTATTTTATAAACTTCATCTAAATAAAATATGCGATACATAAATGTCTACGTCGAGCTACGTTCCGTTATTTGTAGCTCGGGTCAAATTTTTTTTTCGGATATGTGACCATTAACTATCGATATAAAAACCTAAAGCACTTTCTCGTTTTATCTTCTTTTTATTCTTCGTATCATAATTAATAACTTACTTTACGAGTAGCCCGTTGACAAACTTGACAGGTATTTATTATCTTCGAAAGAGAGAGAAAGAGAGCCATTACAGATCCCCAAAAAGAAGTCCGGTTCTCACGATTTTTTTCCCCTTTATCCGAAAATAATAAAAATCGGCGATCATTTGTATAAGTAAGTAGGCGGTTTCGTCGCGAGGAAAAGCGCGCTCGCGCGCGCGCGCACCCGATGTGGATGTGTCTCCAAGTACCGAAAAGTACATCGGATGGCCCTTTAAGAGAAAAAGTGTCTCGGAACCGTCACATCCACGCCTACCTCTTACGTTTCTTTATTCCATCGCTATCAGCATCTTTTTAAAATCCTATTTTTCACCCACTCGAGGTTGTGAAAACACGAAGGGCGCGGAGGTTTTTCTTCTCTTTGTTTTTCCTAAGCGCTTATTCAGCGCTTGAGCGATCGATTTTTACTCTGCTTTTATGTTAGCAATAACATTAAATCGCTACTATTAACGTAAAATATCTTTAATGCATGCGATAAAGTAAAGTATAAGCGCTTTGAATATTAATCGTTAAATTTATTATTCTAAATATTGGAAAAACATTATAAAATATTAATTATAATAAAAAGTAAACAAAACATACTTTAATCTTTTTTTTTCTTTATTACTGTAAAGATAATTTTTATATTTTTTTCGCTTAAAGATTGAAAAAAAAATGTAATTATTCAACTTGAAATGTCAATAACTATGAGTATTATCAACATTTTTTAAATTCATATACAGTAGATCGATTTACGAAAACAAACTATACGCGAACGATCCTTGAAACAAAAAAAAAAAAAAAAAAAAAAAAAAAAAAGGCAAAATATAAAACAAGGTTTGAAAGAAAGGGAGTCGCTCAGTCATCGGCTCCTCGTGCCGTGCGAGTAATTCGAGATATGGTAAGAAAAAGCTGCAAGTCACAAAACAACGATATAACTTAAAATCGGGGGATGCGCTATGCCAAAGCCCTCGAGTTTTATAATTTTTCTTTCTCTCTTTCTCTCTCTCTCTCTCTCTCTCTCTCTCTGCATCATTGACTCTTTTACTTTTTAAACACACATTGTTAATGCGGGTAGTCGGTGAAATATACGTATATAATAGATACGGCAGCTGAAAAACATGATTAATTGTACTCGAAATTTACAAATGGCCGCTCGTTTATTTGTGGGCGTATATCTTTTAATCTATCATTCGTGACTTTTAATTTTGACGAGCTCCTTATATACGTTTTCAACTCACCGACGTCTTTTACTCTTCCTCGTCTGCATTGAACGCGATCGATAGCCTTTGAGATTTTGATATGACGGCTGACGGTTTTTGAAATGTTGCTATCGTAAAAAGTTCGAATCAAACGAGTTGGTGCTGTCATTTCTTTTTCCATCTTGTCGATGTGATACAAATTATTTTAAGAAATATTAATCACGAGCGCTAATGAATAAAAATATTGAAACATAAATAAATAATTGTCTTCTTTTTTAAAAAATATTCACTAATTTTTACTTTCTCAAAATAAATTTAAAATATTAAACAGTTCAAAAAAAGGACGTATGATTGAATTTTAGACTCTAAAACTTTTTCCGTCGATAATAAATAAATTTTATAATTTTGATACATCGATAGGTAATAGAAGTTTTGGTATGTTTATACGCATTAATAAGGAATCGAAAGTATGGTTAACTATAATCGATAATCTTCTAGTTCAAAAGGGAATGCTCGAGGCGATTCGTTGAGTAGAGAAGAAACTTTACAGAAACACCGCTTGAAGCCAGGAATTTAATTTATATAATTTGAAAATTATTTCTGGTTCACTTAGAGAGAGAGAGAGAGAGAGAGAGTAGCAAAAGTTTCCAAAGGTTATTAAAATAAATATTTTAATACCTTTTCATAAATTTAACTTTTGTCTTGCGAAAAATAATTTTTCCTTAATGTCGCATTATGTCCAAACAATATATCGCGTGTGTATCTATAAACAAATTTTTTACTTCATGATATTAAGGTCGTAAAAAAACCTTCTTTTTTTAACCAACTTTAATGTACGTTTTAATTTGTAAAAAAAAAAAAGCTTTTTAAAAGAAAATATAATACTTTAAAAAGATGCCGAATCCATAAAACATTAAAATGACATCTGAAAATGACTTTAAATGTCTCTTCGCAGTAAACACTTTTTACACCTCCATAAATTATATAACTGAAAATTACATTAGTTTCGTATATTAAATGTTAAAGAAATAACGCGATATTACGTTCGAAAAAGTTAATTACGTTTTTGAGTTAAGATTCACTTGAAAATATATATTAAAGAATATTATTATATATCACATTAAAATTAATGAAATTCTAATAACAAAAGTTTTTATTAAATTATTGATTTAACAACGTTAAAAATAACTTTGTTATTATAAACAAAGTTAAATACTTTATTTATAAATATAAACATACATTTAAATAAAAATCGTAAAAAATCTAATTACGTTCAATTCAAATAATGTGTAAAATTAATCGAAAAAAAAGATGAGCAAGCAAGAGATAATCTTGTATCATTCCTTATACTCGTCAAATGTCAATAAAACCAATCGAAAATTTCATATATTAATATAATGGTTAATATTATTTTCTCGGATAAAAATCTCAAATACGCGCGTCTCAGACACACGCGTGTACATCTATCCTCTTAATATTTTAGCTCTTCGCGAGCTCCGCGGTAAATTATGCATTCCGTCTGCGACAATACGACGAAGCTGTACGTCGAGAAAAGTGGCAGTGTGGGAATCCATCGGCGTGTTAAAAAAAAAATGAAAGAAAAGAAAGAAGAACGAAAGAAAATGAAAAAAAAAGGAGAAAAAGAAAAAACGCAGAGAGAGAGAGAGAGAGAGAGAGAGGGAGAGAGCTCAGGGAAAAATATGTTGACTTTCAATTTAGCCGTGCTTGAAACGAAGCAAGTCCGTAATACGGGAATTTTCTCTCTTCTAGTCGCGACTCCACACATATATATATATAGGATCTGCACCTATTCAGGTATATGTGTACGTATATATATATATATATATATATATATATATATATATATATATACACACACATAAATAGGACTCGCAAAAAAGGAGAACGCGGCTCGACAGCTCGGACAATACTTGGGAGTCGCGGCGCAATCAGTTGGCTTTAACCGCAACACGAGTACAATGGGCTGTAAAACGAATTTTTCGCTTTTGCCGCGTTCGGAACGTGACGCGAACGAACGGAATGGGAAGAGAAGGGGCTGGGGGATCTGTCCCTCTCTCTCTCTCTCTCTCTCTCTCTCTCTCTTTCGTTTGTGACTTTCTACGTCGCGCGTTTGTGTGTCACCCATCGGTATACATATACACACGTAGCACATGTGCACGCTTGTGGGAGAGCCGAGATATAATGTAGCAAGGGAGCGAAAAAATGAGAGAGATAGAGAGAGAGAGCGAGAGAGAAGACACACACGACTTTTAAAAACACGATTCCCAGGAAGCCTCGCGCCACGCGCGCATATTTTCTCTGTGTGCGCGCGCTTGCGCTTCCCTAGGTAAATAATTTTATGCTACGTAAATATACATATTTTATGTATCTTTGTGTAAACACACACACACACACACACATAGACATAGATAGACAGGCGCGTGCGCGCGTGGATCATAAATGCCGAGCGCTTTTACTCGATAGGATTGCTCCTGCGTGTATGTGTGTAAGCGTATATTAAATTGTGAATATATGTGTATATCGAATAAAATGGAGTCACTTCGTCGCCGCGCTAAATTGCCGATTGACAAATACATTTAGCGCGATTTCGATTTTTGTTTGCTTTGGGGCAAGGATTTTTTTTTTTTATCGCGATTGGAAGGGGACACGGATGAGTTATGGGTGAGAACATTTTTACGCGTACGTTTTCACGAAAATATTGTGTACGATTTACGTATAGTAGTTTTGTGATTATTCCTAATGTGTACAATCATGTCGTGTGAAACAACTCGATGAAATTGATCTTTCATTGTAACTGTGAAGTCGTCTGATTTATTCTTATAGAATTAAATTAATATTATTAATTCGAGTGTTAAAATGCATTCGAGCATTTTGTCAGAGATAAATATTTTTTATAACCTTCACCAAAAAAAGAAAGAAAAAATTATCTTTATAAATAATGTAAATATTCGAAAAAGGTCATACGAAAGTTATGTAAACCATTATTTATCTAAAAATGTTTATCCTGCGTTGGGGCAAGATTAAAAACAAAAATAAGCGTGCTAATCAGTACAAAGTAATTCACGGCTCCTGATTTACAATTATTTTTGGCGCGACGCGTATAAATATTTAATGCTTGATATAACTAAATCCGTTTGAATTGATTCGCTTAGCGCGAAAACAAAGGGACATTAAGTTACCGCTTCATTGTATTCGCCCTGTGAACGCGAGCCCACTTCTACCCACGACTTCGCTCATTTTCACCTACTCCCAACACCCGTGACGCTTTGACAGATATTCTCCGTAAAAAAAAAAAAAAGTTGTTATCTCCGTGTATAGAATAAGGCTTTTTACGTCTTATAATCCTTACATCGTTATACTTTTTCTTTGACTTATGTATTTACACAGCAAATAATAACGCATTCTTACATCGATATATGTACATATTTTACAATATTGTTTTCATTGGTATATCGATCGGCAAGTAATCGTAATTATTGGATTGAATAAAGCTGCTTGACTTTTTTTTATCTTCTTCTTCATCTTTTTTTTTAGTTTCTTTTAGAAAAATGGTCTTCCAGGACTCTTTTGTATTCAGCTCAGAGCGACGGGGGTCAGTGACTGTGAAATTTGAAATAAACAGAATTTACGGTCTTGATCTTCATAAATTTAACATCTTTTTCGTTCAGCAAGCGTGAAGAGCTAAAATTAAATTCAAATTTTTCTCCGCGATGCTTTGGGAAGAAAATCCTCTTAAATTGTAATACAATTTCCTATTAAAAAGTGTTAAATCACTCCGTTAGAGTATCTATATTTTCAACAAATTTATTGTTTTTTTTTTTTTTTTTTTTTTTTTTTTAAGATAAAATTATTCGATGCACATAAAAAAAAAATGTTTGTCATTTTTTTCGTTCAAATAAACAAAAAAAAAAATTATATTCAATTGTCCTTCCCTTAGAAAATTTATAGAGTACATATCCAATTCATAATTAAACAATAATTTACTGCTAAGGAGTGAAAAAAAAAAAATAGGAAAAAGATGATGGAAATGCGTGTCATAAAAGGTGGGAATGAAAAATTTTTGCAAACAATAAAAGAGCCGTTTTAATTCGCGCGGTTACGGAAGAGCCAGACAAAACGTGGAAAATAAGCGAAGCCGACAGACAAAACATTGCATTTATTATAGAGAATCCGACAGCTACCGCGACACCGTCCCACTCTGTCCGGAGGGGAGAAATGCGGATGAAGTGACAAAGTGCAATAATTGGTGTCATACGTCTTCCGTAATTGTCCCTAATAACGCTTCTAATTACCGTTCTGAAGTTTGTGGAAATAACGATGGCTAACTATAATGTGTAGAATCAAGTCAATTAATCTAAAGTCAAGACATATTTCGACTGAACATATTTATTCTCTAACAAAACCAACTCCAATAAACCGATCATTTTATACCGTTGTTAAAAGGTCGATGACTTTTATCGAACTACGCGAAGAAGATTATATGTGAAACTTTAATGGTAGCACTTTTGATTAAATCTTGAAGAGTAACAGATTTTTTCGTGGATCGAGAAAGATAAAGTATCCTTCCTTTAAAACAAGATATATTCTTGGTAAACATTATTTAATTCTTTCAAAATTTAATTAATTATATCCAGAAAATTGTATTCGTAAAATAATTGTTAAATGAAAGAATAGATTTGAACATTGTCATTATTATTCATAAGAGTTCGTTTATTATTTATCGAATATAATATAATTCATTTAGTTTATAATTTAAATTGATATTCAAATTATATTTCATTAACTTTTTATCCCTTAAATTTGATTTCGAAAATATACATTGTTTGAACGTAATTTCTCATTCCCCATTAATAATGATTACGCTTAAAATTATATCGATCAAATTTTATCAAAATAAAATATTAATTAATCCAAAATTCCTTTTAATTCAGAAGTAAAAATAAAAAAAATAAAAAGAGAAATAAAAATTCAATTTCGAAATCGCAAAACTGATCAAATTCTCTTCCCACTTTTAATATAAATCCTCGAAAAAAATATCGAATCCAAAGCGAAGATTAAACCTTTGCAAAATACGATTTTGATATTTCGTTCATGATTCCGATAATCTGGTGGACACTCCAAAGATCGATAAAGCAGTAGCCGTAAACTGCCCTTTCCTCCCTTTCCTCCCTTTCCTCCCTTCACTCTCTCTCTCTCTCTCTCTTTACTTTTCAATAAATTCTCGTATTTGTGCAATTCGAAACTCCTCGTGAACTTCGTATGTCAGCATTATTCCGGACAATGAAAGAGCCATTTTCAAGCAGCCACGCATTTTTGCAATAATTTATCGTCGTTATGCTCCCCGCGCGCGCGCGCGCGCTCGCGTTTATCAATATTTTATTCGCGCACACGGAAAGCCGCGGAAACGCGACGAGATAGCGCGAGCTCGCGTTGTCCTTTCTCTACGAAGGCCAATTCAAGCTGAACGAAATTTTCAGCCTCGAGTTTTTTCTTGTTCTGTTTTCTCTTTCTTTCTTTTTTCACGCCTCCGTCCTCCATCCAAGCTTCCTTCCTATGCTTTTCTTTATTCCGTTCTTTTTTTCTCTTTTCGTCTTCTCGTCGCGACGTTTTTTTGTTTTTGCATCGTTGCGCGCAAGCTCATTGTTTTGCTCGTCGGGTCGCTATCTCTGCGGCCGGCGTCGTGAAAATACTGCCGTGTTTCTCGACTCGCTTGTACATAAATATATATATATATATATATATATATTCCAGGACGTCAACTAGTTGCGGGCTTAAACAAAGTTTCTAATTGTTTTAGGCGAGAGTGAAAATAACATTTTGCGTCGAATACATTATTTATTTATTCTGATTGCATTATTTGGTAAGGCTACTCAAATGTTTCTTGATTTAAACATACATATTGTATACAAGTGACTAAGGAAATTCTGAACAGCCAGAAATAATTATGAGGTATATCAGAAATTTTTATGTAATAAATTCTTATTTTATACGTGAGATACTCAATTAAAAGGAAAATCTTTACATCATTTGTTGATTATTTAATAACTCGAAGTAGCTGCATAATTTTTATTAAAATAATTGAAGTATTCTTTATGAAAAATTATGTGAATTTTTGTAATTTATCACAATTTTAACATTAATTTATTTACTAATCTTTTTGAAAATAATTTTATCAAGATTATGAACTACTAAAAAGTTTAAAATATACTGTGCGAGAAGGCATATTTTTCAATATTATGTCGTTGATACGACGTTTAATAAAAAAGTGCACTTCGTTATGATAAGGGAAGGAATATTCTCAAGATAATAATTGCTCATAACATCTCGTTAACCTTAAAGTGAATTTTTATTCCTAACCTAGATTTTTACAAAAAAAATGCAATTTCATAGCAACCTCGTGGGAGATAATTTAAATTTCATGAATCGAAGGTAGAGCGAATAGAAATTTTGAAGCGACGATAGAATAAAAAAAATCTAAAAATAATTATGAAAAATTATAGTAATTTTCATATATTTATCACACGCGATCATTGCGATAAACCATAAAATTCTCGGCATAAAAAGAATCGACGAGAAAAAAAGAGAAAAAGAAGGTAGATAGAATGGCCGGAAGAGATTTTTCTTTTTTCTAATATCTCACTCTGTCCATAACTACTAATATACCTCTTCCTATCCTTTCTCCCCCCCCCCCTTTTCTTTTATTCTTTCACTTTCAATATATCTTTCTTTATTTCTCTATTCCCTTCGATTTTTCCATTTTTTTCTCACTCTCTTAACTCTCCCTTCAACGAGGAAGGAAAAAGTACGAGGTATAAGCTTACGTTACACCGGTAACTTGACTTTTTTCGGTGAAAAGTGTGTACTAAGACTGCGTCAACGTATGTGCATGAAAGCGAGCCGAGAAAGAATTACACCGCTGCATGCGTTTACACATAAAAATCCAAAGGCACGCACACGCGCATACAAAGTCATATCTATCGACGTAGAATATCGCGAGAGGGTAGGTATACAAAGCGAGAGATTGGTAGGGTGTGCCATAGTGGCGACGACGACGACGACGAGGACGAGGACGAGGAGCGCGCGGGTAAAATTACGAGCGTGCACCTTCCGCCGGAATTGGCGAGGGCCGCCACCGCTGCTCATGCCACGAAGCCAACTAGGAGGGTGTGCGAGTATATAGCTATACGATCTACCTATATTACAGAGGTGGAAAGAGCGCGCTATTCCACAACCCTACTCGTTCTCCCCTCTCCCCCTCCCCTCGGTTTCTCTCTTTCTCTCTCGACTTTTCGCTTTTTCCTCATCCTGTACGTCCTGCTGTGTGCGCTTCTCTCTCTCTCTCTCTCTCTCTCTCTCTCTCTCTCTCTCTTTCTGTGTGATTTAGCGAGCCACCAGAGAAAGAGAGAATTTCCTTCGATCGCATCTTTTTCATTCGCGTCGTCCGCTAAAATCTAGCCAGCTACGGACTTTTTTTTACCTTTCCTTTGTGCCACTGGGAGAATGAGAAAGAAAGCAAGCGAGAAAGGGAAAAGAAAGAGTGGGAAAGCTTACGAGTCTTTGATATGAAACGGATTCTCTGTCTCTCTCCCGTCCTTTTTTTTATATATACATATATTGGAAAAAGAAGAGGATGAAAGTGAGTTGGAGAGGAAGGGACGAGCTTTCGCTATTGGCTTACGCGCGTTCTCTCAAAGCCGGGAGTCCGTATGATTAAGACTTCAATATTCAGTAAGACCTTTTCTCCTCGATGCAGACAACTTTTTCTCTTCCTCATCTCTTGCTAAGGATTCATCCCCGATTGCGCCTTGAGTACGACGATAATACATATACCCATAACTATACACCGAAATGTTCGATAAATATTGCAATAAAATTGCAGATTGGCTTTCTCTTTTATTGCGATCAATGCGTGAATATACAATTTGACTTTTATTATTGTCATGTGTATGCATTTATGCTCCTTATTCAAGAAAATCCGTTCGGAATTTTTAAATCTCGTAGATAACTTTAGTTCTCAATCGTTCAAATTATATTTCTTTCGAATAAAAAGTTTTTATATATATTTTGGTACAAAGGATTAATTTCATACAGAATTGTAAATAAAAATATTGTAAACAATGTCTCAAATATTCATTGGAAAACATTCCTATTTTATTTGATACTAATATTCACATATTGTCGAAAGATTTTTTATAATGATTGAATAATAAATTAATAAAATTAGGGAAATTATAACATTTTTCTTAGATTGTAGATGTTTAACCTTACATTTTTATAAATAAATATAATTATTTCACATAATCTATATAAAGAATATTATAAATATCCGTTGCTGTAAATAATAAAATATTTATAGTCAGTAGCAGAATGACGAAAGTCTTCTTTTATTATTTCAATACAACACACATAGATACTCGATCATACCACGATAATCCTGGAATCATTAAAATTAAAAAAAAAAAAATCATTTCACGATCGTTTAATATCCTTCGGCAAGTCACATATTCAACAATTTTATATTAAAGATCGAATATTCGACGGAGAGAAAAAAGGAGAAAAATATCTAAAGCAAACACAATACAAAAACCTTTTCCTCTTCGATATTTACCAACGTCCACGGCACAACTCGACGCGCCGGCGCTCGCGCTTGACTCGCATTCAAAGTCAAAAACTCAATCACACGCTCATTGAACCGCCCGATTACCGTCACTCTCTCTCTCTCACTCCTCTCTCTCTCTCTCTCTGTTCTCCCTTCGCCTCGCCCAGCACTACTGAAAATACAGTTCATTCAACGAGCCGCAGTCCTCTTCCATTTGCCGCAATTTAGAAAACACGAGCCGTTGCCCGAACTCTCGCCGAAACTTTCGCCCATCGATTCTTGAACGCGAATGCGATGCCGCAAACAGAGAAAGAGAAACAGAGAGAGAGAGAGAGAGATAAAGAGAGAGGGAGGGAAAACTGCAATTCTATCTCTCTCTTTCGCTTTCCCAAGTTCCACAATTAAATTATCCCCAAGCCGCCAGCAACAACCGCGAAATCGTCCCCTCCCCTTCTCACCCTTCTCTCTTACTACATAAGTACTTAATAAGGTTTCTGAGGATTATACGAAGAGAGACAGAAGGCGCGCCTAAGCGAGTGAAACTCCTTCATACACGTGTACCTCGAGGTAAGATAGCGAGCAAGCGAGAGAAAGAGAAGGGGAAAGGCAAATGCCGTGAGTTATCCCTGGCTTTATTTCCGGACATTCGGTCTTTCTCACTCTCTCCCTCTCTCCTTCTCTCTCTCTCTCTCTCCCCTCTCTCTTTCTCTCTTCCGCGCACCTTGAATTAATTATAATCGCATAGGAATCCCAGCCGGCGCCATCGCGCTCGATATCTATCTTCGTCCTGCACTATATATACATATATATGAGCCGACTGAGCGATGCCTTTATCAATGATTCAAACCTTGCGCGCAAGGGACAGAGCAACTCTCTGTCTACCAATTTCTATATATGTGTGTGTGTGTGTGTGTGTATGTGTACAATACCGTGACGTCTCGATTATCGGTCGGCCGGTGCAGACGTAATTTGCGGATGCCGTCGTCGTGACGGGGTAGAAGAGGAACATCCGCTGCGCTCGATAAGATTCGGCGGTGCTTTGTAATCAATCCCTCTTTTCCGCGACGATCCACCAAAAGCCGCGTTCTTCTTCTCTCTCTCTCTCTCTCTCGCTCTGTGCTCAACCACCCCAGCGATATTTTCGCTCGCTTTCACTTCGCCCTCGAGTACTCGAGAGAAGGAGCTATACGAACTATAGAGAGGGACACAATGACGCGCTTTTATATGCATGAAAGAACTTTCTAATAATTTGTATGGCTATCATTTCTGCTCGTGATTTAAAGACCCTGTGCACCAATGAACGCGAATAGATTTTCATGTAATTGCGCGCTTTCTTCGAAGATATAAATACGTATATATATATATATATATATATATATATATATATATACATACATATATGAAACTCGAAATATATACGTTGAAAAGATCCGTTATCGAGTCGTCGTCGTCGTCATCGTCGTTTTCATTCTTTTTTTTTCTTGTTTCGTGTGCACACACATACTCGTATACAAAGATAGACTTCTTTTCTCGGTATCCTTTACGAAAGCTGTTTTTGCGCTGCTTAATCGCGCGGATGAGCTTTCGATTTACGAGCAACCGATTGACTTTGCTGCCGCGCAGTCGAGTCTTTAAAGAAACGTCGTGAACTCGTATGTCACGCGTCTGCGGTCATGTTTTATTTATCGCGCGCGAGAGCGCGAGTACGCGAATCGAGAGATGCTTTATACACACGATGTAAGAGAAAGAGAGCATACGAAACGCCGAACGATTTTCAAATTGAGTGTTTGGCAAAAACGGGTTTACTCGCTGGATAAATATTGCATGCGGAATGAGTTATATTTAGTTTGTTGAATTTATCGAACGATTGCTATTCGAATGTAAATTTACAAGCGAAATATGAATTCTTCGTTCGTGTCCCGAATGCAAACTATTTTATTTGAAATAAAATATAAATAATATTATATCTTTAAAGTTTTTATTAATTTGAGATATTATGACAGATGGCTATTTTTATGAACAGCCATTACTATTGGCGACAACCATTTTGTAACTTGCAACTTTAATCTAAATAACTGCTTTAAGAAAATTAATACTTTTCTATATATATTCATATTGACAATGGTAAATATAAGTATATATTTTATATCTTAAAGACTTTATTTCAAGAGCGAATAAAATTTCATGTTTTCGTCTGATTTTTCTTTAGTAAATGAAGTTTTTTCTTATCACTTCGTTACCACTGAAATTGCACTTTGATAAAAATGCTAAAGCCAGCGCTTTTCATCTTTCATCGTAGTACCCAACGAAGTCCAACGTGATTACTTACGGTTCAATTTGTCTTTGAATCGAGGAAATCTGCGGAAAATCCCTTTAATTTCTCTTTGAAAAAGTTTGTCGATTCATTTGCTGATTTGGAAGTATGAATGAAGTAGAAATTCGACTTAATTATTTATTTATAGTAATCAAGTGCAATTTAAAGAAATGCAATAAATTAAATTAATTTAATTAATTTTAAAAATAAGAATCTTATAATTTTTGAAAAATAAGATTTTTATTGTATTGAAAAACGCGCAACTTCGCTTATTATTTTTTAAATATTAAATTACATAAATAGTAATGAGTCTTCATAGGTATACAAAACAACGTGATCGTTGTGAATACAAAACCGGTAATTAAGCCTGACAGTCATGCTTAATGTCGTATTTTCGAGAATTATTTGTTCGCGATTAAAAAAAAATCACTCAACAAGCTGTAACAGCGATTTTTTTCCCAAGCCTTTAATAGCCCAAGAAAAATGAGATCGTGAGTTATAGCGGCACTAAATTGAGGGTGAATTATAACGAACTCCAAAATACAGACTATCTCTCTCTCTCTCTCTCTCTATTTCTTTCTTTCTCACAACTATTTTTATACATTTGATCATTAAAATGACTTTGAATCAAAGATCGAAGTCAAAAATAAAATTCGGCAGCGATACGAAAGAAAAAGTCAGAGAGAGTGAGAGGGCTCATAACTTTTGCGTTGACTATTCGACGAGAGATTAGCCTAAAAGTCCCCTAATCAACGAGAGTAAAAGAGAGAGAGAGAACGTAGGAGCAAAGAACGTGCTTTATTACCATTGAGTGCAAGATGCATTCATGTCTCTTCGAGTCGGAAATTAACGAAATGTAAAAAACAAAAGAAGAAGAAAAAAGCAGCAGAGAGAGAAAAGCAGAGTCGAAAGAAACAAACGTTCACGAGAAAGCCGAGAGTTCTTTGGAGTATCCGCTACAAATCCCGAGGCATCCTGTTCTTATTTTAGCCGATGAAAGACGAAAAAAAAGACACAGCAAAAGAAAGACCGAGAAAGAGAGAGAGAGAGAGAGAGAGAGAGGAGGCGAGAGAGAGAGAGAGAGAGAACGAAAGAGAATAAGATCAAGAGAAGAAGAAAAGGAACGAAGTGTCGCAGAAGGAGCCTGTCTTACCGACCTTGGGGGTGTAGAAAGATTTACAGCCAAAAGTGGCCAAAAGGAAGAAGAAACGCGAGCAACGAGAAACGCGAATTGGAGAGGGAGCCATCATCGACGTGGATAAAAAGAGGACGAGCAAGGAGAGATAGAGAGCGAAACTGTGAGTGAGAGTGGAGATTAAGTTTTCGAGGGAGACCAAAATTAAATCCATTGTTAGGCCGAGTCGCGGGAGCGAGATAGAGAGACCGTGCGGAAAACTATAGAGAAAGGAACACGCAGAAGAAAGAGAGATCTATATACACCTTTCGAACAAGAGGGACTACCCCAGACGATAGACACGTGCAGAGGGCAGGGAAGAGTAGAGGAGGGGGAAATACTACTTATACACCCGCCGACGAGGACGATGGCGACAGCTGCCGCACCGGGCCTTCCGCCCGGATATACTCTCTCTCTCTCTCTTTTTTTCTAGACAACGACAACGATAGCTGCAACGGGTATAGGAGGAGAGAGAGAGAGAGAGAGAGAGAGAGAGAGAGTTAAGCCGATCGACGAAAATCCGCCAAGCTCGGCGATGGTAGTGGTGAGCTTTAAGCGCGCGTTCACACAGCCCTTACGGACGAGGACGATTTTCCGGGGGGTTAGAGCCAGAGTCCGCCTCTCTCTCTCTCTCTCTCTTGAGTCGGTGTTTCGCTTTTGGCTGATAGTGGCTGTATGGGTGCGAATGGCTGTGAGCGCAAGTGCCTCCAAGTACCGCCGAATATTTATGTAAATACAGGGACCAAGGCGCCCTGAGATCTAGCGCTTATATACTTTTTCGGACCATGGAGCCGAGAAAGAGAGGAACGTTTGCTCGTACGTGCGATCGTTGAAATGTTAAAGCGAGATCGCGACGTTATCAAGGGGGATTAGACGCATTTTAAAGCGGGATTCTTTACTTTCCTTTTATTTATTTATTTTTATTTTTATTTTTTTTTTTTTTTTTGCGACTGGTTTTTACTAAAAATTTTCACATTAAAAAATATTACACTGTACATTTTTATAAGCTATTTTGTGATTCGAAAATATTTTCAATAGTTATGCACTGAGTCAAAGCTCTTAGCTGATTAAATTATGAATTATAAAAAAATAAAAAAATAATTTAATAAACTCAAAATGATTATTTTAGTTTAACATATTTATTTATTATTTAAATATTTATTCAAATTTTATATAAATTCTTCCCGTATATTACAAAAAAGAGAGAAAGTACATCACATGTCAGATTCTTAATAATAGTTATCTAAAATCATTTTATTTAAACATATCGATAGCAAATATTTTAATAATACCGTCATACTTATACTACTTATTTTTATTATATTCTAAGCATAAAAATTAGCCTCACATTTAGCTATCGAAATCTTTTAATAATAAAGTTGATTTATTTAAAGCTTTACATATCCATTAAAGTATAAAAAACATTTTAAGAATACACAAAATAATTTTGTCTACGCATTTTAAAGCATTCGCGATACGTTTAACAATGAAGATATCACGTCAATTACGCTCACAATAGGTATAAGATTCACGTCTTCATAAGATGCATTCACAATTTAACAAGACTTAAAAATCAGTGTTCCAACATTTGGCAATCCAACTACGCACAACAACATATATACGTACGCACAGCGACATTTCCACGCCTTTATAATCATTACCGGCATTGTTCCACGAGCCGAGTGCAGCCTCTTTGTGTACATTTCCAGTACATAAATCTGAGACGGAAGTGCATATGTATATACGTGGCAAGAGAGAAAAGGAAAAGAAATGGTGGGGTATCATTTTGTCTGGAAAATCTAAAAACGTCATTTAAGCGTGGCATCAGAAAGAGAAGGAGAGAAAGAGAGTCTATTGTCGCGGTCGAGAGATTTTCTCTTCCCGGTAAACATGTACGATTCTCTTTTTCGCTCTCCCATTATTTCCATCTCTCTCGTTTTTTACGTGCGTGCTTTGATGCCAGAGATTAAAGCTTCCCAGCATTTTCTTCAAGTGCTTTGAATCCTGGGATACGTGGTTTTACTAAATAAAGATTCTTAGAGCTCTCGTTTTTCTCTCCGCGCGTTGTGTAATGCTCTCGCGGCTTTGCCTCGAAAGCACTTATACAATGGGGTATTTTTGACTTTTCTCTTTTTTTGCCGGCAGTCGCTTGTTCCTCGTAGGATTAGTACCGCTGGATTTTATGTCTTAGGTTTCGAGCGAAAGTTAAAAGAAAAAAAAAATGAGAATGAACAGGAGGTGGAAAACTTTTATAGTTGCTTCGTGTAATTTTAAATGCCGCGCATAGGTTCATTTGATATTTAAGTCGTGCTTAATACGAGAGTTTAAAATTTTTAACGAACGGTTTACAAAATCGTCCGCAAGAAAAAAATTTTCAGATTAAAGAGCTAATTGAAAAAGCAATTTACGCCCGCGTTAATATTTAATGAATGGCTTAATATACGTATATGCCTAAAAAGTGTCAAAAATATAAATACGCGCGCGTACGCACGATCCACTTTTTAATGGGCGGAAATTTACGAGACAATAACAATAAATATAAATAAAAGACTGCGCTCGGCGCGAGATGCTTCTATTTTTTTCTTTTTTATCCAAAAAATATTTCCATAAATTCAATCTTTATCGATAAAATTTAACTTCCATTTTAAAACAACGCACGGACGGTCTACCCGTGCGTGCTTATGACGCATAATATATATGCGTCATAACGCACTTGCAGCAGGTTTTTTTGAGCGTGTATATGCGTCATCCCCATGAAAGAGGTTAATTAATTACGGTGCAGATTCTATTGAAAAAGATTTTTTCAATAATATCGACCTAACGTCTGTTATCAATTGTTTAAAGTTTTCTTTCTTTCTAAATAAACAAAAGGCTTCATTTTTTTTCATTCTATACTTGCTGTATATAATTTTTAATTAAAAAACAAAAAAAAAAAAAATAATAAATAAAATAAAATATCGTTTGTTTATTTATACGATAAATTTACATATGTTCGGCATTTTCATGCGAATATGCATTTACATATTAAATAAATTATTAGGTACTATTTACATTTTGCTACAAGATCAGAAAATATTCATAAATGATAAATAACGATAAAGGAAAAAAAAATATCAAAAATAGCCACGTGTATACATTTGAATATTTTTAAAACGGAGTTGTAAAATATAGTATTGAAAAAAAATTTATTTATATATATGTATATATGAAGCATTAGAAAGTGAAGATTTCTTGCGTCACTTGGCATTAAACGTTGAAACTATATAATTTACAGTGTCAATATATCGTAATGCACTTTTTTTAAAGCCAACGCGTCTCATTTCGATTGTGCTATATAAACGGATTTGAAAACCCGCAATAAAAGCCAACCGGGACACTTAACGCCTCAAATAAGAATGATTCGAATAATTCAAGAGCACGCCACGCGGAGATCGCTATCAAGTGCATAAAGAATCCAGTTTTCTCGCTCGAGCGAGCGAAACAAGAATATTAAACTCCCGACACCTTCGGTTCGCGAGCTTGTGTATACGTGTGTATCGCATTCGTATGTACATGTGTGCGTTATAACGCAAATTAAGCGCCACGTGCATACACACAAATATAAAGTGCGTTTGCATTGCCCGATCGCTATGCGAAAATAGCGTCACCGCGCTCATTAAGCTCCGCCGAATGTATGCTGTCGTTGTGCCAAGAGCTGTATATATTGGTACGCGTGAGTGTGTGTGCGTAAGCCTAATACGAGGGAATACTATGGATGCCGTAATTTGAATTTGAATTTCATAATTTATCATGCAAAGATACGCAAAAGAGGAAAAGAGAAAGAGGGATTCGACCCCCTACGGAGAAAATTTGAGCGAGTTGAGAAGCTTCCGTTTCGCCATTACTTCCGACCTTCCGCAAGATTCTCTTTCTTTCGCTCTCTCTCTCTCTCGCTCTCTCTCTCTCTCGCTCTCTTTCTTTCGCTCTCTCTTTCGCTCTCTCTAACTCTCTCTCTCGATCTCTCTTTCGCTCTCTCTTTTGCTCTCTCTTTCTTTCTTGGATTTCATCATAAAAATACTCATACTCGAGAAAGAGACAGACTAAAAGAGAGAAAGGAAGTAAAAGAATAGCGGAAGATATAGCGAAGAGAACAAGAGAAATAGCGAAAGAAACGATCCGAACCTCATTTTTTAACCTCCTTTTGTATCCGACCTTATCAATTAATCCGAAGGCTGGAGCGCGCAGATTCGATTGAATCTTTTCCTCTTGCTTTCCACTCTCTCCTACTCGTAAGACACGCTCATAGAGTATAACAGAGAATAAGAGAGGGAGACAGAGAGAGAAAGAGAAAAAGAGGAAGAAAGCCCAAGTTGGGCGAACCCAAAGGGAGAAAAAGAGAGAAAGAGAGTGAGAAGCAATCTATGTGCTCGTTATTCAAGCCGACAATGAGCCCGAACTCGTGCTCTGCATTCCCTCTCTCTCTCTCTCTCTCTTTCTTCGTAGGAAAAACTGTACGATATAGCACTCGGTAAAAGAAAAAAGAGAAAGAGGACGTAAAAAAGAGATGGAAAAGGAGGAGGAGAATCGTTACGCGGGCTGTTACGCGCTTTAGAAGAAGTTTCGGCATGCCGGTGGCAAGAAGGACGGAGCTACCGATCCGTGTATATGTATGCGAACGAAACTGAGCTTCACCCTCCTAAAATCGATAAATACTGGAAGAAAGGGTAAGAGAAGAGAGAAGAGGAAAGGGGGTGACTAACCTAAAGCTAAAGAAAGAGGAAAGGTATATAGGAGAGTAACGGAGAGTTGAAAGATGAGGAAAAACTACTCGGTTTTGCCCCCAACGACGACGACGACGACGAATTGAATCGACTCCGCTGGTCAATTTATCTAAAACCTGTCGTTCGTCTGCGTGTACATGTACGTGCCTTTACGTTCTCAAAACGCTGTACGCGTGTATACATGTATTCGTGTACCGACACAGAAAAAAAGAAACAGAGACAGACCGCGACGTAGATATACTTTTCTCTTTCCGGAAGTGAAAGTTCACCTGTGTGTTCGTTCGCGTGTTGGTACAAAGTTAGCTGCTGTACCAACGCCCCAGAGTCCGAGGGATGTGTCTATATTTATTCTTTTTTCTGCGTTTTTCCTTGTTCCTTCGCTATCTACTCTCTCTCTCTCTCTCTCTTTTTCTCTCTACCCCCCCTTCCCCCCTTACTTCGCTCGATCTCCTTTCTCCCGTGTAGCAATGTTCGTAAAGTAAGTTGAAACTCCGCGGCGCGTAAAGGGACATGAAGAGGTCGGCTGCCGTGCTATTGAAGCGTGCCCCGAGAAAGAAGAAGAAGAAGAAGAAGAGCGAGGAGGACGACAGGAGCAAAAACGAGGCGCTGAGAAAAAAAAACAGAATTGTTTCGTAGCTCGAGAACTCGACAGCAAGCGAGAGAGATAGGAAGGAAGCATCGATCGTTTATGTACATATACGCGTCTTTCAAGGATAAAACGGAAAGAAAAATACCTCGAGGGCCGATTGTTACTTATGTATTTTTGCGACGAGGAACGGATCGAGGATTTTATTCTTCGAGGTTAGTTTTTTCTAACTTTATCGACGAGCGTAAGATGCTTTGTCGATCATACATCTATACGCTGCACTTTCACGGCGGAAGTTTGCCCTTTGATATTAATCGAGATTTGAAGTAAAGTATTAATTGAGAAGTTAAATGAAAGGATGAGTCTAACTTATTAATAAAGTTCCTTTTTGCGCTTTTTTTACAGATATCATATATTTCTCTATCCTCCATTTGCGAATATATTTATAAATAAATTATAATAAAGAAGAAAATGGATTGATAAACAATTAAAAAAGATGAATATATTTTCAAAAGAATATAAATTATTTTATTATCTTTGTTTATCAATTTCGTCATTACATTGATTGATAAAGTATATGAATAATAATTTTAAAGTCATTTATTATATAATTTAAATATTCATTTTTTTATATCAAGATTACTATATGTTTACTTTTTAATTCATAATGTATAGTTGCGTGTTTCAATCAAATGAAAAGAAATTCGCTAATTTTGGGAGAGTTTACGAAAGGACCGACGTTTCAAATGACCAGCGTAATAGGGCTAAAGAGATTTTCTCGTGTTTGACGGATCAGAGCCCTATTAAGGCTTAACGTAATTTCTAAAAAGTTTGATAATTAAGTCAAAAATCTACCCGCATTATCTAAACTCGATTGTCCTTTCCTCCTTGGTGATTCTGGATAAATATCAAAAGTTATATTTTGCGACTCATGACATCGTACAATTTCCGTATCACAACGTTAGATATATTATTAATATCTGATTAACATAGGAGGAAATTGTGTAATAAAAAAACAAAATTTTTCTGTCGCTTTACGCTGCAACGTAACAGAAACCGTCTTATCTATGGTTTATAATAGCTAAATGTAATTTTCTGGCCCATTTACCTTCGTCGAAAACTGAGACACAACTTTTTCAATACTTTGAAACGAAATGGTGCATACATACACTATACGCTAGCTAAAATGGTATAGAAAAAAGCAGTTGAGCTTGAGTGAGTCGCTGCTTTAATAAGCCAAGAAGAGAGAGAGAGAAAGAGAGAGAGAGACGAAGAGAAAGAGAGTGAGAGAGAAAGAGAAAATGAAAAGGGAAGTAGAAAGAATTACGGAAGAGGAAAAATGGCAGTTTTCAAAAAAAGTAGTGTTTTGAGGAAATAAAGGATAACGACATTGTAATTTTGATAATTACAAATTAGACGAGTACAGCATATATATTTAGACTCCTTAAAAAATGCACGGAATCATTGTAGCTTCTAAATTTTATCACACACGTATCATACATTTATCGCTTGTTGATAGTTTTTTTAGTTGTTTGAAGATAATAATTCTGAATTCTTAAACATTTTTCAATAATTATTTTTAATTTTACAATTAAGTTTTAAACATAATGAGTATCAAGCCGATAATTTCCGAAGGCTAATTCTAAAAATTTAATTTTTAATAAATCATTACGATAGCTGTTTGTGAAATATGTAAAATATGCTTAATATCTCATTGTTCATCGACATCAAAATTTTAATTAATTAACGGCATGATTCATAAACTGTTGAATTTGCGCTTAAAAATTAATATATTTGAAATTCATCCATTAAAAAAAAAGCATCATCATCAGCTGCACGTATTTCATTAAAATTTTTTACAACGAAAAAAGGCAATTTTCACGATTTTCTTTTTCCCCATTATTATTGTGTGCATCACCGGAGGTTTATTATTTTCGCTAACGTAGAATCCATTTGAATTCTTCTTTTTATTTATTTTTACTCTCAGTCTTTCCATCTATTCTTTAAAAATAAAAAAAAATAAAAAAAAAAAACAAAAAAACAAAAAAAAAACAGTAATATTGAAAAAGCAAAAAAATGAAAAAAAAAAAGAGAAAGGCATAGATCACTAGCGAACAATAATAAGCGAGTTTACCGCGCGCTCGCTTCTTTTAATTACCGGATTCGAAGCGCGTGAACGGATAACCAGTGCGGCGCACGCGGAATCTGGAATTTTCACGCGAGCTCGTTCAAACCCTCTTTTACCTCCCCACCGGTTAATTATAAAATTCGGCCTGCCGATTGTTTGCGCTCCTCCAGAATCGAGATGAATAGTCCTGGCAGGCGGGCGCTCGCTCGCTCGCTCGCTCGCATCTCTCGTCGAACAATCGCGACCGGCGCGCTCGTCTGCTCGTTTAAAAAAGTATTCACCAATATGTATCCACCTACACACACGCGCGCACACATCGTAGTCGTCGTCGCACGAAATCAATAACACACCGTCGCGCGGAAAGTCGCGCTCTATTCACGCGATGACACACCGGCGCTGCCGAGGCAGAATCCAATTTTCGCGGTTATAATCGGCGAGGAGCCGCTGACGTTGCTGCTGATGTTACCCCGGCATGCCAACGGACGAGGGTGTACGATCGTCTCTCGTTTTCGGGGGAGAGACTCTGTCGACCTGTACCGCCGGTCAAAAATGAGACGGAGAGAGAAAGAGAGAGCGAGGGTTATATTCGACGCGCCCAATAATCAAAGTGCGGTTATTCGAGCCAAGCTTTGTTAAACCATGATTTCTCAACGCACGTATGTATACATAACCGTGCACGCGTGTATGTATACGTAACTGCATACATGTAGATATATATCTATAGGTACTCGCGTGTGTATACGTGTGTGCACATAGGAGTAGTATAGAGATCGATCGAGCGAGCGAGATGTCCGGCAGCGGTGCGCTATTCAAAGTACCGGCGCGCCGCTGAATAACACGGTTAAATGTTTGCACTGATATCGGGCAGCGAACGAGCCATGCATGCAAGCGCGGGGAAGGATGAGGAAGAAGAGTACTGCAAGTATATATACATATACGCATACACGTAAAGAGAGAGGGAGAAAGACAGAGAGAGAGAGAGAGAGAGAGAGAGAGAGAGTATGTATATACATGTACAGAGTCAAAATGGAAGGGGTTATAGGCTATACTAGATGAGCACGATTATGTGCGAAGCGTTAAATATCTCGTGGTATAATCCGCGCCGTAAAAGTAATATTCACGGATATATCGGTCGCGTATATAGCTAGCTGTAGTAGCCGGCCACGTTGCGCTTACACACGTGGGACGTGCGAGTGAGCTCGCGCATTTAGTTTTACTATAACTATATATAACGCCCTACAATCGCCAGTCTCGCCCTACCATCTCGTGTATTCTGCAAGCCTAGCTCTCTCTCTCTCTTTCTCACACAGACACTCTTGTCTACCTCTTTCTATCGCACCTTTCGCACACATATACGTATATACTATGTTCGTACATTTTATATACGCAGGCTGCTGAACACGTGTAATACTATCGATCGATGATAAAAAAGACGGAAGAGAATATTAACCGAGAGGTATTTTATGGATCGAGTCATTATTTCTTTTTTTTATCCGTCTCTCGATTCCTTCTTTCATTCCTCGCGTCTTTGACGCCGTTTTCGTTCTTTTTTCCCTCCCTTTTATTTTCTTTTCCCTCTCTCGTATTCCTTACTTTTTAGTTTGTTTATACATATATATATATATATATATATATATATATATATATATAAATACGCGCGCACATATAATATACGTATTGGTCTCGCACGTTATAACGCCCGAGCTGATAAGGTATATAGCTGTTGCGCAAAAATTGATATTCTCGGTATGTTTTAAAGCGATTTTGAATTTTACGATGACGCTCATCCGGCGCGCAATCCACCCGTTAAATGAACATTTTTAACTCAGCGAGAGATATTGGATTAGCTGCGCAACTTCATTTTTATCCACTTTACTGCGCACTTTTTATTTAATTACGGACAAAAAAAATTCGTACCTATTTCCCTTCCTTTACTTTTTTTTTTTTTCATCTATTTTTCGAATCGAATAGATTACGTTAAGTTTCACTTTTGAAAAAATAAATATAATCGACGCTTTGTTTTTTTTCTTTCTCGTTTTTATTTAAGTAATATTATTTTTAATATCGATCGTACAGTTTATTTTTGCTTTAGGTATATCGAATGTTAAATTACACGATCGCTAATATCACGATTTATATTTGCATTTATATTGCTATTTTAATGATAATATTGATTTAAAATTAAGCGGACAATAAATAAAGCTTAATTACCTTTATTGATTCTAAAATAGATAAAGTTTAAATAATGCAATCAATTAAATATAACCAAAATAACCAAAGGTTCGTTAAACAATTGTTTTATAATATAATTCTACAAAATTTTATATTCATCAGGTTTACCGAGATAATGAAAAAATGCATCAGACTATTGTTAGGCCATAAACCTTTAATGTTTAAGGTACTAATATACAGAACCCGCAATATTTAAGGAAATAAGGCGAGCGGTTGTCTGATTTGAATATCTTATGAACTTCAACCAAGCCAATTTAAAGCCATCTTCCAGTACCTCGAATGATAAGGTACGTGACATCGTTCACGATAATTTTCTGGTATTTAAGCAAATTACACCGTTGGATTATAATACAATTAAGACATTTAATTTTTCCAGACACGCGTAACAACGATCGAGGCTCTCGATTAAAATTATTTACGAGGACGATACAGCTGCATATAATATCGCGCGGATATCGTTTAATATTTTTTTACGAATGCATATCGCGCTTGATTATAAGTTTATCTCTTTCTGCGATTGATAATAACGGGGGCAAGCTGTATCATGAAACAATTCTCTCCTGCGACACACAGGCGCAGAGCGCGCGCGTGCGCGAGAGAGAGAGAGAGAGAGAGTGCAGATGTCAAGAACTTGTTCGGAATGTTAAATGCGAGCTAAACGCGGCTCGCTTGCATATCTGAATAATGGAGGATGCTCGGTTATCAGTGATCGAATCGCAGACTCACCGGTATATATACTCTCCTATGCATCGCGTATATATACATATATATATATATATATATATATATACTTGCTCATATATACATTCTCTTTCTCTATCTCTCTATCTGACTACCTATCAATAATTAGTGCGATTGTGAATTCTCGCGCGCGCGACTCGCCTGTGCTCAAATTTAACGGACAATTTTATGTGAATTATTTATAAATCAGTCTGCTACATATCTCGCTGTACGCCGTTCCAATGAAAAGATAAAAAAATAAAAAAGAAGAAACAATCTTTCGCTTTCAATTAAACGCGCATATACGCGAATGCGCGTTAACGCGTTCGTTATATTAGGTCGTCACGCGTAAAACAGAAAATTCTCTCGTTGCGTTGAGTTCGCAAATATGCAAATTAATTTATCAGAATTTTGTTATATTGTCGTTTAAAATTTATTGGGATAGTTGATTAAATTAAATTACCAAATTTCTGGCAGCGCACGAACGATGCATTGCACGAATTTGATGCTCGTGCTTTTACGAGGTTGTGTATGTACGAGTATAATATTTATCGTTTTTCGACGTATTTCATAATATTTGTAACGCTAAAACGAACGATCGTATGGACTGCGCAAACGTTTAATTTTATCTTCTTAAAAGTAAAGCCATTATTTCATTTGTTCGTGCTACGGTTTAAATTAGAAGTAATAAGAAGCACTGGACAATAGACGTCATCCTAGTTTTACAACTTAATAACGGCTGAGTTTACATGACCCATTAATTATAAAGGAACCTTAAGAATTAGTGTGCCCATTAGGTTCATTAAGAATTTAGCATTCAACGAAATGAATAGATACCGAAATGATAAATTTTACATTATACTAAATGATATTTTTTTTTTTTTTTTTTTGCATTTTAATGAAATTTTACTTCCGATATATTTTTAAACACTGCGTAATAATCGACCGTAAAAATGAAACTTAAATTGTTTTTTCAATAAAAGAATAAATTTCAATAAAACTTTTATTATTTATGAAAATAATAATATATAAATTATTTTACGTATATTATACCAACAAAATACAAGGAAGTATATATTCTTACTCTTGCAAAAGAAAAAACCTAAAGCTTTTTAAAATGTCACTAACAAGCGGCGTCTTTTTAAAGGAAATGGAAAAAAAGTTTGTTTTGTTCTATTTTATTGTGTTTTTCAAGTCGTTCCCAGTAACGATTACTACAATAATAAAGTGCGCTTATTGTGTAAAAAATGTTTAATTACTTTTTTATCTATTTTTCTTATCGTCATAATACCAAAGTTTTTATTTCACTTTTGAAATCTGAATAGTCAAAATATTTCATTCATGGTTCTCTAAGAATTATTATTAGTCCGCATTTTTCTAGTGTTTATTTTCAATGAAGAGCAATTAAAATTTTTGTTGAATTATCCTTTACGTTCATTTATACCGAATTTTGAATAAGAGATTTTTTGTTCATTTATTTTTAATGAGATATTTTATGCACATTTCCTTTTTTATCATTGATGAAGAAAAGAAATTTTAACCCGTTGTAGAAAACAATAATTTAAAACAAACAAAAGATAGCATAATCTCATGATGACAACTTCGTTTTCTAAGAATTATAAGTTGTAAAAAAAGTAGACATCCTTATTCAGTGCATGGCATAATTGAAAAATGAAATACGACACACATGCTACGACATCGTCCCCTGCACACTCGTATATGTATACATCCACGTATACGTCTATATTTACGACGACGCGAGCCTTTTGGCCGACTTCAAAGTCAAACTCTCGAAGAAAAGTGATTACTTTTGTCATCTCTCGACCGCACGCGCCAACGACTCGCAACAAAAGAAAAAAGGGGAGAGCCGAATAACAAAAAAAAAAAAAAAAAAAAAAAAAAAAAGAAAGAAAAGAAGAGAGAGAAAAGAGAACGAAGACGACAAAAAAAGAAAAGAAAAGGGGAAAGCAAAAAGAAAGAGAGCCGCGGTGAAGAAGCCGAGCTCTTAAAAAAGAGAAGAGTATAACGTAAGAAAGAAACTAAAGGGAAAAGAGACAGAAAGAGATGTCTCCGTTACGCGCGGCAGCAGCAGCAGCAGCAACGACAGCATCATGGATGGCGCCTCGACAAAAGCAACCCAAAGAGAAAGAAGAGCGAGAGTGAGTGAGAAAGTGCGGCAAGTCGAGTATAGGCGAGGAGAGCATTCGGATAATCGATGTCGCTAATCGCGTCCTCTTTCCGGATCACGAACGCCAGCCGCTCCCCAGGATTGTTTGCGAGTCTTTGACTCGCTCTCTCTCTCTTTTACTCTCTTCTAGGCCCATCCTTGTGTTCTCTTTGAAAGGGGGATGAGGTGAAGGGGATAGAAGGTAGGAGAAAACAGGAGTTGGAACTTTCGTATCCATCGCCGTTGCCTCTCCGCTTACCTCGCGCCTATGCATATATATATATAAAAGCATTTAATCGCCTGCTCTACGTGCCCGCTCTAATGAAGACTGCCGTATATACGTCAGGATCTTGTTTCACTCATTCCTCTCTCTCTCTTCATCCTCGCGCTATTGTCGGTCCTGGCGCTACTCGTCGTCGTCGACGCTGTCTTTCCATTATTTTTCTCCGTTATTAAAAAGTCCCTCTTTCGCACACGAAGGCAGCTCTCGCTGTGCGAGAACGTAAAACAACCTACCGACGACGAAAAGAGAAAGAGAGAGAGAGAGAGAGAGAGAGAGAGAGAGAGAGAGAGAGAGAGAGTACGTCATCGACAAGCATAGTCGTTGAACGCGGCATTGTGCGTTTTGTGCGAGGGGAAGCGTCCTCGCGCTCGCATTCCTAATTTCTGGATGATCGCGAATGGAGTTCGGGAGCACTGGCTGGGGTATGGCTCCGACTACCGTAAACGAGGACCAGTTGATGGGCTCTCGGGAACAAAGATAAGCGAGAATAAATGGGGAGAAAGTCGCGAAAGTATATATCTATATTAATATATATATATATATATATATATATATAAACGTTTCAAGCGCGAAAGCAGTTTTGTCTAGGTTTATGCCCGTCTCCTCATTCTTTGACTTTTGTTATTTAGATTCATCTTTTTTTCTTACTTTTTTTTTAATACTCTTGCTTAAGCAGGTAAGGAGTGTATAAATGTTTAAAGTCAAGGTCGATAAATTATTATTTCATATTTGAACATTTCCATGCAAATGTTATAACGATAAAATTTTATTATAATACTTTGTAAACTGATCGAATAATATTGAAATAAAGTATAAATTACTTTTTTGATTTATAATTACTCGAGCTTATTATTAATTTAATGGTACGATCAATTGCGCTTCACTTGTTTCGTAAATACGCAAATTCGAGTTAAAATTTGGCTGCAATTTTAGCTTGACAGGTTTCGAAATGTTATGTGAACGCGGAATCACGACAGTTGAATAAATTTATTGCAACATAGATGATACTCGGCAAGTGCTGTTAGTTAAGCTACCGGTCTAGTCTCGTATTTACTAACTATTGACATTCCGTATTTATCTTTGTCACTCAAGAAGAGTACACTGAAAGTAATAATTCAGGTATGGAAGAATTTTTTTAACCACAGTACTTTTTATTTAAACAAGAAAAAATGTTTAACTGGTTTTAATATGCTTATTCAAATTTGGTTTAACTTTTAATACAATTGTTTAAGCAATAACAGAGCTTAATTTAGTTTAAAAGCTTAAAAACTATAAATTAAATATCAAAAATAATTTTTTTTTTTAATCCATATATTTATTAATGGTGAAAAAATGTTTGTTTGATGATAATCTTCAACATCATATAATTTTATAATATAAATTTTCCTACAAAGAGGTACATTAAATTCAATGCTGTTTATAAATTTTCAAGCTTTTAGACAGTGATGTGTATTTTAACGATTTTCGCTTAAAAATATAATATACTATAATATATATATATAAATAAAAAATATAATATAGTATTCTAATTAAAATAGACGACGCTTTTACATTCATGTCGCTTGTACGATAATGAAAAAAAAAAAAAAGATCAGTTAAAGCTTGAATAAAATCGTTTAAAAAATTCAACGCACACCGAGCAAAATAATAGAGAAAAAAATGAGCTAAAACAATTCTCCTAACACTTTCGACCTCATCTTTAATGCAAATTTCCTCTTTTAGCTCCCAATCAGCGTTTTAACGTCGTATAAGCAACTCAAAGCCTCTATAAACCGTTGTAAATATTTTCCCTCGTGAAAGCTCCTTCTTTACAGATATGTATACATATATATAATGCTATATCGTCGATGATGATAATAATAATAAGCTTCCAGCACACTCTTTCCAGCTCCCACTTCTCGTTCCACCTTAAAAATATTCATGGAAAGCGTCGATGGAGAAAGGCTTAAGAGAGAAGCGGCACAAAGCCCCACTCTTTCTCTCTCTGTCTCTCCCTCTCTCTCTCTCTCTCTCTCGACGAGCCTCGGTATTGCCATGGCTCTCAGGTTCGCTTAGGAACCCGGGCCAAAAGGATGACAATGCGATGAGAAAGCGGTGCATCAAGCTAACGGGAATAAGCGAGAAAGAGAGAGAGAGAGAGAGAGAGAACAAAGTCAAACCGAAGTGAGAAACGTCGAGAGAGAAAGAGAGGAGAGGGGAGAGCGCAAGCTTTCTCTCTCTCTATGTATGCAACGCAGGTATCCTAGAGGGATGCTCGGAGGGTTGCCCGACGATGGTGGTAGTCGACGGCGGCGTGCGGTCGAGCAGCAGCTCGAGGCTACCCTGCGAAGCGACGCCGGCGACGGCGGTCTGGCGCCTCTATGCTTTCTCTCTCTCGCTCCTTTGCTTCCTTCTCTGGATACAACTGACGCTCTCTCCGTCTCTCTCCGGTACGGTAATGGTTATAGCTGCATCGCGTGCAATCCCATTAGCATCGATGCAATTTACCCGATCTATCACACCCTATTAAGTGGTTCGCTTTCGAAGCCGGCGGCCACCTCCGACGGTTTATACTCGGTCTCTCTCTCTCTCTCTCTCGCTCTTGCCAGCTCTCTCAATCCAGTCGCGCGCACACGCTCTCGCTTGCGTCTATCTATGCTACGTCGATCGAAGTAGTACAAGCCGTCGTATACGCGTACCTGTGTATACACAAGCGTATATGTACATACATGTATAGATACGCGATTAATCGAATTTCGGCCAGGATTCCTTTCTGCAATTACGCGGACGCACGAGGAAGCGATAGGAGTATGCGAGCTCGCTCGATATTAACGTTTCAAGAATGATTGAAAACACCTTCGGGTGCCGTAGGCGCACACCGAGTTCTCTTTCTCTCTCCTTCTCTCTCGTGCGACATATACCGCACGCCCGTATACGTATATAACTAAATGCGGCACCGTGAGGGCAACGATTGCTGTGGACACCGAGCGCGTAGTTATATGCATCGCGCGACCGTATTTATGTTAGAGTTGCGACCACCACCGATCCCGCCGATAGCCGATAGTGTCCTCTCCTCTCCCGTTTTGGATAGGCTGTACGCGCTTGTAGAGGAGGAATTGAGGTTCGAGGGACCAGAGATTGTGTATATGCGTACAGCCGTGGTTGCCCGAATTTATATGTATAAGCTCGCTACGGAACGAGAAATTAATCGCAGCGGCGGTGTTAGCGCGACGCCGATAATGCATCGACGTATACCTTCACCGGCTGTGGGATTTGCGCGCGAATGAAAAAGGGCGCTCCACGTAAACGAAAAAAAAAAAAAAAAAAAAAAAAAATTAAATTAAATAAATAAATAAATTACAGAAAGAAATAACGAAAGGAAAACACGATGTGTATTTGTTTTATCGAACGGTGTAGTATGTTACACTCGCGTAAGCTTGCTGCGAGACGTTAGCTCCTAACCACGATTATACGGGTGGGCTCGCGAGTGAAAAGGCAACGAGTCGTGATTAAAGGTGTGCGCGCGCGCGCGTGCGTGCCCGGCGCTTTATGCACGTACGTACATATATGTGTACATACCAGCGCGAGCGAGAGCGAGGCATGAGTAACGGCCGAGTCGGTGTTTTATTGCTTCCAGCGTTGGCTGAATGTCAATGAGGGATTCCGGATTTTTCGCGCGAGATATCGATAACCCGACGCGTGTTTTGATAAATGCGATCGTTTTGCGTTATTACATGGCAGCACTCGTGCTCGCGCGCGTCCACTTTTTCGCCTCGGTTCGAGTAAACTATTATAAGTGTATCGTGAGCGTATGTATACATGCGCGCGCGCGCGCACAGACCGTGTGGTTAAGATCGGGTTGAAAAAAAAAAAATTTCGATGAACGTAATGATAGTTTGCGCGTAAAATGCTTCTTAGAACAAATTAAAGATGATTTATTTTATTTGCATATTCGATTTATGATAATTCTAGCTCGATCCGAAAGAAATGTCATAATAACTGTTTTATATCTCAATGGGGATCAATAATAAATTTTTATCCTTTATATTTATACGCTGCGCAGTTGTATTACACCGGTGTGTAGTTAGCATACTTGAAAAATTTATCGCGGAAAGGAGTTAAGGATTTTTATAACGCGTTTGAAATAATGATTAGTTACGGATACACTTATCAAGTCGCGTAATTTAATCTCGCGTTTTTATAAAAAATTTTCGCCTCTACTGACAATGATTTATCGGAAAAAGAAAGCGATTATGGCAATATTTTTTTTTTTTTTTTATTTTATCTTACTTTCGAATTATATAATAAATTGTAATTTTACTTTAAGGTACATGCAAAAATTGTGTAAAATAATTCTAGATATGACTTGATTCTTAAGATAAAATGTTTACTTCGTATTCAGGTTAATAGGTAGAGAAAAAAATAATATTTCAAATTTCTTGTTTTAAATCGCATTATCAAAATTTGTTTATTCAAAGAAAAAAAATAAATATTGTAAAATGCTAAAGTCATGTTTTTTTTTTTATAGAATAAAATGTACGCGCTTAAAGAAAGCGTAATTTCTCTTTGAAACGTTCAAGTACGTTACATTTTTTTGCTTTATAAAATTACGGGTTTTCAAAGTTTCAACCACAAAAAATATTTTTTACTTCCTGAAAGCATGCTTGGTAATTTCAAAGCAGTAAAATTAAAAATGCGACCAAAATTTAGTTTTCACAACGCTCGATTTTTTCTTTTCCTTCCCAAAAATGCAAGAGAAGGAAAAATAAAAATTTCAAGCATGTACGAAATCGTTCGAATGCCATATTTACCTTAGACCGTTCGTAAAATAAATTACAGCTTAAGAATTTAAACATTAAGCATGCGAAAAAAAATTTCACTTCCATTTCGCACTCGTTATTTACATTTTCCAAGTTTTCCGCAAGCTTTCCTCCTTTCTCTGCCCTCTCTCCTTCTTTCTCTAATAATAGCAAGAATGGTATCCCAAAAAGATAGAAAGAGAGGCACAAACAAGCCTTGGCAACGATTCGAATTCCCTGGACCACAGAGCCAGCACAGCTGGAGCACTCGAGTCAACCGCGCGCGCAATAAAATACAATCGTTCGTTTCCCTTTTCGAGCATACACACACACATACACACACATTGTATATATGTATATTCTACATTTAGTATATGTATATGTATACCTATTTGCAATCTTTTCGGCCATTCCCGGCGCGAGAGATCATCTAACGAGATATTGTCACCTCGACGCAATTCAGCGATCCGGAAGTAGCTCTATATCTCACCTCTCTTATCGCTCGGCTTTCCTCTAGCGAAACCACACCGAGTCTTCCTCCTAGAGTAAGACACTATGCGTCTACCTATATACGTATATGCAGTATACTTGCATGCGTAACATAGCGGTCTAGTCCTACCTGTGGCGTAATCGCGAACAAATATAAGCGAGTAATTGATAACACAGGTAAATGGTAGCTCGTACAACCGATCGCTCGACGTGTGTTTACAAACACAAACAGCCGGCTTGCATTCGAGCAGACAAATGGAAACAGTGCCACGGAGAATTAGAGGGACGGAGAGGCGTACGTAGAATGTATATCTATGCATATATACACGCACGAGGAAAAGGAGAGGATGTAGAACGCGCAGAGCGTGTGCAACTAGAGAGAAAGAGACACGCGGAGGAGGAGATAGGTGGGTGGGTGTATCTGTCAAGTAATCGCCGACCAATTCATTCCACTCCAATCCGATCTAATGCGATCCAATCCTACAGTTCTCCCTCGAAGCCTTCTATTCCTCTCTCCCGGCCACCCTGTCCCTCTCTCTCTCTCTCTCTCTCACTCAGTTGCTCGTTTCGCATAGTCTCTCGTATGTGCGCGATAGCATCCAAAGCGTAGGTTGTACCAAAGTACAACCATCGTTGCCGCCACGTACGACGACGACGACGCAACTACTGGCGCGACGGCTGCAATTATCTCGTTACGGTTACATTGTGTACGCCACGAGAGCTCGCGGACTCCTAAATTCACCTCCTACCTAACCAGCCACCACCACTACCACCACCACTACTACCCACGAGTGCCTCGTGTATCGCGTTTATATACATGTAAAGCTACGAGCATGGAACGAGATACGATGGTCGAGTGTCGGTGGTTGAGGTTTGCCCTGATGCGATATACTTACGTAGATGTTTATACATGTATGTATATATATATATATATACACACACACACACAAATGAATAAGATACATATACGCAGACGTACATAAATGCTCTTGCTCGGCTTCATCATTGCCTATCTGCACGAGTGAGAGGTACGTTAATGCCTATACGAGTACACATACACACACACACACACACACACACACACACACACACATATATATATATGTATATATATAAACGTGTTGACTAGATATATAATATAGCCGAACGTATATCGCTGCTGGGTCGACAGAACGAGGGAAAGAGGAGCGAAACGAAAGCGCAGCGCAACCCCTTCTGGGTTGCCTCTCGATGATTACGCGCGGCTGGATATAGAGAAAGTAGGGAAACGAGGGGGAGGATGAGAGAGGGGTGGTATGTACCGAGAGAGAGAGAGCCAGAGGCTTAATCAGCTGGCGCATTGTGAGTCGCAAAAATTACGGGGCACCGCGCGCGGCTTGTATGACGAGAACGACAGGAGCCCGCGAGCTGTGTATGTATATACGTATAGACATATATGTGAACGTAGTTCGAATCAACTGACACTCCTCCGTACTCATTCGTACGCTAGCTCGTGTACATAAACCTTCTCTCTATACGTCTCTTGCGGGAGATATATATGTCCTGGTTATGATGAGAGATAGAGAGAGAGAGAGAGAGAGAGAGAGAGAGAGAGAGAGAGAGAGAAATGGAAGGAGAGTTTCGAAGCATATATAAGCACACCAATCGGAGAAAGAAAGATATGACGTAATACTCGGCTTTTTCTTCGGCTGCTGCTCGTTTCGTGCTTCTTTCGCCGTCGCTCTTTTTTTTTTTTTTTTCTTTATCTCTCCCCTTTTACGTGAAAGAGACGTCTGTCACGTAAGTCGCGAGCAATGTGTCGAGAGAGCGCGCGAGGGAAATCATTTTTCCGTTCGCATCAATCAGAACTACTTCGTTCGTCTTTCTTTTGCCACACGATGGTTACGTGAAAGTTAACGCGCGTGGGAATCTTTTTTCTTAATTACGGTGTAATTTTGTGTGAAGTAGATCGAATGAATAACGCGTAGAGACAGAAGGGAATAGTTAAATTTTTGTGAGATCCGTTGTGTACACTGGAATCGTTTACTATGGGCTTTTGAATACATTGAGTTTCTTTGAAGAAACTATTAAAATGTTGGAAGAAGTTTTATTGCTAAGTCGTAAAACGATAGTATTTGAATTTTAATAGTTTTCGTTTTCTCTACAATGCGAAATGCATGGAGTTATAAAGATTATGAGCTTATTTTATCGAAATTTATAGCTTTGATATTAATAATAAAATTGAAATTTTCAGAAATTAAAAGCCAATAAGTATTTTTTGAAAATATTATATATAAGATTTAAAAAAAATTAATTTACCAACAAATTTATTTATACGAGTATAAATGACTATTTAATTCTTATAGTATTTAAATAATAAGTTTAGAAACGACTTTCAACCATTCCTCGTACAGTTACAATTTAAACCTTTATATTTAGCTTCGAGAATGAAGTTTTCAAATTGAATGCATAAAAATATAAATATTGTAGTATGCATTGCTACGTCAAGTGTAAAGTTTGTGCACTTGAAAGTTTCAAGTGTTTTTTATTCAACGGAGTCTGGTAAGCGTCTTTAGACTTTTTAATATAATCTTCACGCATAATCATTAGCACTCGACTGCTTTAAATAAATTTTTTTATCACGTAGGAAAAATTTTCCCTGTATATAATATTGAATAAATTTCTGTTTAACAAAGTATAATATTTAATTTTTAAATGATTTTAAAGTACGCAGGAATGCGATAAGTTTTTTAGATGAAAAATAAGAACACGTTAAGACATTTTAAAATACAAAATGTTCACCTCGAATTACGTAAAAACATTGGAAATATTTTTTTTTTTTTTTTAATCACACCGATAGGTTAAAAAATATAGATTGTGAAATCATTCATTTCGTACACATACGCGGATTTAAATTTTCTCGTTTTCATTTCAAAAGTAATAACTATGATATTAATTTCAACGAAAAGTTATAGCATTGGCCATGCGAGAGCTCATTTGATTTTTATCCATAAAAAATATACAAATTGAAGCGTGGACTGTACTCACCCGCGTGTTATCGGAAACTCGCACTAAGCTTTCGACGAAATATTTTCTCATTGCGACGAACATTTGTTTCGCAATATTTATATCGACGTGATCATGCAATGCACATATATATATATGTATATATAAATGTGTACGAATGGCATGCTCGAATAAAAATCTAGAACGTTTATAATGGAGCCGTGTCCCATATATACGTATGAAAAATAGAAATAAAACGAAACAAACAAGGAAAAAAAATAGGGCCCCCGCGGCAAAAAATTTTTTTTACCTTTGTTATCCAAATATGCGAATCGCCGAATATTTTTTCAAACTGCGATATATTCCAATTTAAGTCTTTTTCACTATCTATACACACACGTATATATATATGTACTTGCACACCAAAGACAATCAAACGCAGTAATTATACAAAAACGTATACCTATATACAAAAATTAACCGCAACTCTCTCATTTTCTCGACGCACTGACTCTACGAAAAAATATTCAAAACCGACAGACCTTATGGGACTTTCCCACACGGTTAAAATAAACAAGAGAAAGAGAAAAAAAGAAATAGTGGACTCTCCGGCTGCTGGGCAGAAGTCGGCAAACGAAGAAGCTACAGCGATGGTGGCAGCAACTCGACGTTGAAAAAGTCATATTCTTTTGTAGACATTAACGGTCCCCGGGTATATAGCGGAGCAGCGTGATTCCGGCTATACGACGCCGGCGCGTCGTGCGCTGTTTAAGCGATTCACTTTGTACTTTGCATAAGTCGCGCATATAGATGCGAGCGCGCACGCGGAAAAAAGTTGGAATTAAAACAATAAAAAAATAAAAAAAAAAAAAAAAAAAAAGACAAAAAGAAAAATGTAAAAGAATAAAAAAAGTAGAGAAGAGAATTCGCGACTGAGGCTCGCGCGCTCGCACCGAGCCTTTAATTAAGCAATATTAAAGTTTCGGGAAAATGCCGGTAACATCGTATATACTCCCTGGAATTAAGAGCCCTATATATCTCTTTTGCTTTCTCTCTCTTCCTCTCACTTCCTTTCTTTCTCCTCCCGTTAATGATAATTAAAAATGCACGTCGTTCTCCGGCTTTTGTAGCTTCCTCTTCGATTCGCCTCTTTCGACATTATCTCTCTTTCTCTCGTCCCTTTCTTTTTTCACTCTCTTTCTCTCCATTACTTTTCTATCCTTGGATTAATTTCACAGAGATTCGTATAGTCGGATTTAGTGCACTTTTAGCTGGCCCATAAAATGGTAAATAAACGTTAATGAACGCACGTTTTAACGATGTTTAAGAATTGCTTTTAATTCTTTTGTGATAATGTATTAATTAAATAATTTCAATCGTTATCGTTACTTATTTCTTATCTTATAATTCATAATTGAATTTGTTTATTATAGAAGTATTAAATTTACCTATATTATTGAAAAAAAAACCTTATTTTATTGAAATTTTTCTTCACTTTTTTAAAAAGTTATTCGGAAATTTGAGAATAATCTTTTATTTTCGATAAATTAAAATTAATGTTGCAAAAACTTGAAACAAATAGAAAAATAATAGAAAAAAAAAAAAAAAAAATATTAGTTCGATTTTAAAGTACCAGGTAAATATTTCCCATGGTAAACATCGAGGACGGTACGAAAACCCGTGAGATCATTCTTATACAACGAAAAAGCCAAGCCCGAACAACGAAAAGATCCCAAATCCTAAATAGCTCTCGCTCCAAAATCATGCGCCATTCTCCTTTTACCGCCGCTTCGACGAAACCTTTTCACTCGTACACAAGCATATATATATAAATACATGTACAATATATTGCACTCTTCCTTCCTGGTGCTTACACACACACACACACACACACGCGCGCGCGCGCGCGAACACACTGTTACTTTTAACCGGTCTCACATCCATATAGTCAACTAAACTACTTCTGTGATGTCGTCGCTCGTGTCTTCTTGTCTCTCTCTCTCTCTCTTTCTCATTCTCTTTGTTGCTCAAGCCACGAGTCATTTCAAGCCGTGCTCGCATTCTCCCTGAGCTCGCGCGCGCGCGCATGATAATGTTCAATTCTCGGGGCCCGCGCGCGCGCTCGCTCGCGAATTTAATTAGGCTCGATGGGCGCTCGCGAGGTATCGGCCAGATCAGCAGCTCGTTAGCATGTTTTAATTGGTGGCTGTCAGCGAGATGGACGCCGCGATAAGCTGCGACTCTTTTATGTATAATGTGTGTCGATGTGTATGTGTGCGCGTATCGGTGTGTTTATATATAAAAGCCGCACTCGTTTTCGTCTTCTTCGTTACTCTTCCGCTCGAAACTTGTATATGTACATATATATGTAAGAAGGGACTCTTACTTTACCACCGGTGAGCGTTTGTGTGTTGCAGGGCGTGTTTGCGCGGCAACGGAGCTAATGGTAATGCGCTGCAACGAAGAAAAAAGATACGGAATACGAAAAAAAGAAAGAAAAAAAAGTAACAGAAAAAAAAAAAAAAAACCAATGAGTTTTGTCGCTCGAATGAGCGCCCGTGGCTACACGAGATCTTGTAATTGCGAGGATTACACGCGGGTATTGTCAATTATCGCTTTGTAAAAGAGACGACGTCCTTTCCGCGATGCACTTGCGCCGTACGGTTATAATGTGTGGATATATGTACACGTGCACGTACACGATTTATCTTTGAATCGGCTCGGATATATAGGACTTCCTGAGGTTTTAATTTTACTTTCTTTTCTTTTTCATTTTTATTTTTTATTTTTTATTTTTTTTTTTATTGCGAATTACTCGAGATGTAAGAGACAAGAAGGAGAACTTTGCAAGTTTTTTTTACATTGTTACATTGTAGCAATGTTTTAAGCTTTGCTACACAAAAAATATATCGATTGTATGTAGATAATATTTGGCGATTTATCGATTGAATTAACGATCGTTTAATATTGATTTAAAATTTTTTTTCTTTCGCATTGAAATTCATTGTAACCTAAAAATTTTTCTAACAATTCTAATTGATTTTTTTACCGTTAATTTATTTTATCAGACATTATGATTTGGAGCAATCTTACTATTCTGAAACATATGAGAAAGGTATATGCTTATGATAAAAATATATTACAAGAATTAATTATACAATAATTTAATTTGTTATTATCAATGCAGTTATTTTGTCGAAAAAATGTCAAATAAAAATGATTTTTCATCACTTATTATTTTTCATCTAAATTAATTTCAGCATTTTAAGGTAATGAATTTTAATATCATTAAATTAAGAAATTTGACAATTCAATTTTGAGATTTAAAACTTAAATATATTTGTCATCTGGTAAGTATATTTAATAAGGAATGTTTTAAAAATCTTGAAAAAAAAAACACTTAACATTTGGCTAACTGTAGGATATAAAAATGTGATTTTAAACATAAAATTTGTGAAAACGATTTTAATAAACCATAATTGCTGATTCATGGATTTATATTTTGACTACATTCTATTTTAATCCTTCGATGAATTCTTAAACTATAATAGTAATTTAAGTAAATAAATCCAGATAACTTAAAATACCATTAAAATTATTTAATTCAATTAAAATTTTTTGTAAATAGATTCTATTCACATCATTATTAATTAAAGTTTATTATTTCATTATTTTTTACGAATAATTGATTTGAATCATCTTACCAAGTAAAAAGAAAATAAGCCTTACAATTATCTCTCTTAAGACGTATGAAACAAGGTACAGTATATTGCCAATAATATCTTATATAACGATATCGAAATCAATACATCCCGTGTTAACGGGCCTTTGCGCTCGCACATCATAAACTTCATTCCTTCCCGTTTTCATTTTCTTCGAATCGTTGGCTGTGACGTTCCTGTTATTTCTCGCGAGCGAAAAGATTTTCCTTCCGCGAGCGTGAAATCGGCAAAAGCACTTCCTCTCGGAAAACAATAGATTCTCTCGCAAGTTATGTCTGTGTATATATATGTATATAGATACATCGTAGCTGAATCTTTCTCTCGGTTGGGTTATATATATGTATATATGTATTCGTAGACCTCCGCAAAAGTTTCACGCTGATCGTTCAAATCTTTCTCTTTGCCCGGATATAGCTCTTACTGTATACGTACATACATCTCAGTCGCACACATTGTGTATATATATATATATATATACATGTATATGTGGGAGGTATATCGGCAGGTCCGACGTTATTGAACATCAGTCGCATACACGGGGCTGGACACGGACACGCTCCGGAAATCAGTTTTCTGACTCGTTGCCTCGATGGAAAAACGTCGAAAGAAGAGCCATATAAGGCGCAAATCTTCTCACGATCTCGCACCGGTTTTCTCTCTCTCTCTCTCTCTCTCTCTCTCTCTCTCTCTCTCTCTCCCTCTCTCCAAAGTGTCCTCCTACTTCTCCTTTTTCTTTCTCTTCACACTCCGACAAAAAAACCGTAGCAAAATACGCGCCGTCGCGGCTCTCTTTAGAACGTATATAAAAGAGAAGAATAGAGAAAAAGGACCTTTTTAAGGCTAAAGGCTCTCCATCTCTCGCGCTTGCTCTCGTGTAGTTTATACTTACGCCTTTCTCTCGATGAAAAAAAAAAAAGAGAGAGAAAGAAAAGCGAGGAAGAACCGTGCATTGCTGGCCAATAATCGAAAAATCGTTCCATCTCCTCACTTCTTCTTCCTACTTCTACTTCGCGTACATGTACTCTTCAGCAAAGCTCGAAAAAATCTAGCGCGGCGCACGCGAACGACAACAGCCGAGGCTCATTCAGGAGTCAGGCTAACGCCCCGAGGAAAAACCACACGGCACTTTCCTCGCGCGTACACTTTTCGAGCAACCCACAAAATCGCACACACGCACGCCCACACAGAGAGACACATTTTGCTCTTTTTTTTCCTTCTCTATAAGCGCGCACGGCTCATTTTTTTCTTTTCCTTTTTTTTTTTTTTGTTTCCCTCCTCTCTTCCAGGGAGAAAAGAGTGGAGCGAGAGAAGGAGAGGGCGCGAGTGTAGGACTAAAGAGAACGAGAGTAGAAAATAACAGATGTTCCGTTAAATGGACTCGGTCTTGCACGCGCGTGTTCTCTCACTCTCCCTCTCTCTTTCTCTCTTACTCTCGAGTACCTCGATGACTCAGGGGCTCAGCTGCAGGATGCAGAAGAGCGTAGAAAGAGAGAACGAGAGAAAGAGCCCAAGCAAGTGAAAAAAAGAGTGCACTCGAGAATATCCCCGGCGAGTAATTAGTTCATTGATCGTAAAACGCTACATTAATCCGTGCGCCTCGTACGTGCATGTGTATGTATATATGCGTATACGCGTGCATTACGGGCCCGCCATATGTAGTACGTGCGTATACTGTATCTCTCTCTCTCTCTCTCTCTCTCTCTCTTTCTCTCTTTCTCACTCTCGCTTCGCTTTAGTTTTTCCCTCTTTTTTTTTTGTCGTCCTCGCCGTCGTCATACGTATAGAAATAGTCTCTCGAAGCTTCGGGCTACGCGCGCGCGTTTCGAAGCTGACTCGAACGCGCTTATTCAAACTGTATATGTATGTATATGTACGTTAACGCGGAATCCGATGGAGCGAAACCGCGAAGGAGAGTGAGAAGGTAAAACGAGGTGGGTATAGATACTGGATAAAGGTTTAGTGGATTCCGCGAACGCCAGGGAAAAGAAATAAAAGGAACGAGAGGAAAGTGAATTATACTGTGACAAGGTTTTTTTTCGTATATAAAGGGTAGATGAGCCGATTTGCGGGGCTATTTTATAGTTTAACGTTTGTAGCCGCAAGCGCGCGTTTTTTTCTTCCCCTACCCCCCCCCCCTCTCTCTCTCTCTCTCATTCTCTCGATAAATGCAGAGGTTTTTTTCGCGGGTCCGTTCTTTTGTTTTGTTTCACTTTGAGAACTTTTCTTTGAAAGTTTAACCGAACGGCTTGATATGGATTTATTTTGTTTAAATTGAATAAAAGTGAAAATGAAAAACAGTTTTAAAACTGATAGACCATAAAACGTGTTTTCGAACGTATAGATAAGTTAAACATATTTTTTTTTTTCAATTTTGTCATTTTTAATCGATTAAGACTAGTTTTTGTGCAACGACATCGTGACTCTATTTTACGACTTAAATATATACGAATGTATATATCGGAGTTGAAGTTCAAGATACGTTATCGTTTTACATTATTTTTTTTTTTTTTTTTTTTTTTTTTTATTTATTTATCGAGCATATGCGCAAATACTTTGATTTTTCAATTGATAAAATTGAAATAACATTGAGAATATTTCGAAGTAAAAATAATTTAAATCCACGTCGTTCTAGTACGTAGTGGCGTTCGTTAATATAGTAAAATTTAATATCATTTCCGGGTGTTCTAGAACTCTCGTGTCTCTTCGTTTCTCGTTCCTTTTCTCGTGTGTCTTCATACGGTTACAAAACAGCAATTAAAAAGAAATTCCCACACTCGTTCTGGAAATGACATCAATTGGGAACGAAATGAACTGGAGCTATATCCAATTTTGACCATCTGTAGCTCCTCTCGACTCTCGAAGGTTACCGAGCATGACGAAAAGCGTGGTTTCGGATATAATAATGCCTAAAGTGTTTATGCCTTGCTTTCAATTTACTAGAAGTTATGCTTTATTACCGTATCCATCTTGTTGAAAAAAATTTTTACAACAATAGATTGTGAAATTTTATGTTTTATTGTCCTTCGATATACATGTATAATTATTTTATTATTTTTACGTGCAAAATTAAGCTTTTGTTATTCTCTCTTTTTGGTTTGAATTTTTTAATTGGTTGGCAAATAAAATTGATATTGCATTTAGCATAAAGACTTTTATATCAATAAAGTTGTAACCCGTAATTACATATTTAATATTGTTACCATAATTGAAAAATAAAAAAAACAATTGCATCAATTAAAATTCAAACTTTGAATTTCATAACGTAATATTTTCCTTCGATTAATATTTTGATTGACGGCTCAATTAATCAAGTAGGTCAGTAATTTTACTCGTAGACTTAGAAATAATTTTGATTGAGGTTTTTTTTTTTAGATATGCTATCTTATGTACGTTGGTTTTAAATAGACGTTTCTATGATCAATGGTTGTGTATAAACATGTGTATGAAATTATCAGCAGAATTATCTTTAAAGTGTACTTTTAAAATGTTCAATTTGTACATTTATAATGTAAGACATAATTATAGCTACTGAATATTAAAGTAAACATTATTATTTTAAAAACATATGAACAGGTTACGGTAATGCTTGGAAATATAAAATTTATAAATCTGTTATGAAGCCAATAAACTTCAATTGTTGATGTATCTAATATTTTTTTTTTTTTTTTTTTTTTTTCATGTATATAAAAAAAAAGTTTTTTAGCCATTTTTTTCTCAGCGTGAAATTAAATAAACTCGACGTTCAAATTTTAAAAAATTATACTCGTTTTCTTCAGCACTCGGGCGACTAAAAACTTATAAGAGCAAAAATGAAATCCGTGACAAACGTATTTAGGCTTCAATGCATTTTTTTGTTCGATATACACGCACATATGTATATGTATGTATACTTGCAGCGAAAGAATAACATTCTCGTGAAAGAAAAGCACCACAAAGCGCCATCCGTATACCGTAAACTAGAATAGAATTTGAATTTCATTTTTCGTCGCCATGTATATGCGTTGATCCGCCGCTGACTCGAAAGGTTCATAATATATATCGGACATATGTGTATACATATATATACATACATACATACAAATAAGAAGAACTAGAAACTCTAAACAGGGTCGTTCTTTGTACAGCCGTACATATGTAGGTAAGAGTTTTAAGGGTCAGACGTCGGGCTTTCGCTGTTCATATATATGTACTATATGCCGAGGTCGAAAAACGGCGAAGCCTCCGAAAGGCAATTAAAAGCCGCCGTCGAGTATATACATGTATATATGTAAGAGGCGCGCAACAAGATTCGGGGACGGAACTTTTCTATGACGCCTCTCGAGGACCCTCTCTCTCGGCTCTCAACGCGAGCCCTCGACGCGTTGACAAAGTGACAATCACTAGACGAACCGAGAATATAAGAAGAGGAGAGAAACGTAATAGAGAGAGAGAGAGAGAGAGAGTGAGTGAAAGAAGGGAGAAATAAAGAGAAAGCGTGCAACGCGTGCGGAAGCTCGACGAAAGTCACGTGCAGTCTCGTGTTACATTTTCATTCGGCTAATTGTCCTAACCCCGTATGTATGTGTGCACGCGCACGCGCTCGTGTGTGTGTGTGTGTGTACATAGGAGTACGTGTGTACCCTTACGATCGGCCTGGATGAGCTTCCGTGTCATTTGAGGAAGAAAGGGAGGCGTTCGCAAAAAATAAAGAAGAGTAAGAGGAACTGAATACATATATACACACATTGTCGATGGCTGCAGTTGGCTAGTTAGAGGCGCGGAACGGGAGCTACGGACGAGTGAGTCAATTTTCGCGTCTCAAAAGATTTTCATTGTTAGCGCGTGCACGAGAAAGAGAGAGAGAGAGAGAGAGAGAGAGAGAGTAAAAGAGAGCGAGAGAAAGCACTCGTCAAGTAAAACGACCGTCGTACAGTCAATGCCGCCTCGGGACCATTAAACGCTTTTTTTTTCTTCCTTTACGAAGAACTTATAATGCACGCGTGCTAGAAGAATGAGGCAAAAAGAGAAAAAGAGTGAGAGAGGGTAAGAAAGTCAAGTGAACGGGTGCGCGTGCGGTTGAGGTGCTTTTCGTGATTATTAAACGTTTTCGTTTGTTTCTCTGGCTATGTTAATTTCATCGTGATTAATGTTGAATTTATTGAGTACAATGTTGTTAAATCTTGTTTTCAGTTTTTTATTTCATACTATTTATATTAATTAAAACAGTAACAATCTACTTACTGAAAATATTGACTAATATTAGTAGGTAAACATGAATTTCGAAAGAATTTCATTCAAATTATTAAATTGTATGCAAAAAGTAACTTTAAATTTTTGGGTTAAGAGATCATTTTTAAAGAAAATTCTAATTTAAGAACTAAATTTCTGACCCAATAAATATTATAATTAAATATCCCTATAAATATGATCATTTTTTTATATAACTATTACTTTTACGATTACAATGCATAATTTAATCAAATACATAATATTTAAATAAAATTAAATTTTATATTTAAATTTTAATCACATTACAAGTACTTAGCATAATTGCCAATTGTATTTTTAAGAATAAGGTATGTATAAAAGAAAACAGTTCTTAAAATTTCTAGTTGGAATTAAAAATGGTCTTTATTCAACTCTTTAATATTACATCCTCTTAAGGGAAAACTGAACTTGAAGTAAAAAATGTGAAAAAGTAAATATATTAAAATAAAACTAGTACGAAATAATTTTAAGTGTATTTATTTCTGAATATTCGTAAAGGTACAAAATTCACAATACAAGGCAGTCGGTAGAAAAGTTGTAAGTGAATGTTTTCTACATTATCAACCGAAACACTTTGTTTTCAAATAAAAATGCGATTGCGAAGTTTGCAAGTATGTAACTACAGAACTTATCAACTTAAGGTAAGTACAATAATCGATGATCATTCATCAGATCTAAGCGCATCGAATGTTAAAATAATTAATTGTTATTCGCAAATTTTTTTTGTAAAGGTGTATAATAAAGCTCTTCTAATAGTCAAAATTATTTTCTTGAAAATTATTATATAACATGCTTAAAATAATTTTTTAGGAAAATTATTACGGTGCGCTCAAACAATAATAATTTTTCTTAATTGTACCGTTATAAAGTAATAAAAGAATAATGTTTAAGTTTTGCAATGATGTGTAACCATGTCCAAAGATTGACTGAATACAATGAATTTATTCTCCTCGTCTAATCGATCATACATTAACTTTGGTACGTTGCTCATCAGAAGGTACAATTTTCTACTCGCCGGATCAATTGTTATGTCATTTGGAAAGGCAAGTTTTTCATCGTCATGAGAAACCAAATCTGGAAAAAAACACATTTCACTTACTTTATTGAATTAAACGACATTTTCTTTTTATAATTTAAAAAAATAATAATCTTTGAGCTCGGTAAATTTCTTTTATTTGTATTATAAAAGATATATTATTACACTGAATTAATCAAACGTCATGTTGATTTCTTTTTTATTCATAGGTAAATTTGAAAAAGTACACTTGGATCTAATCTCGCAATATGAAATAATAACAAATCAATGAATGATTAATGAAAGTTTACACAATACAAAACGCTCAAAAAGCCAATACGCGCGCTTGCTCTTTTGTAATAAATAAACATCAAAGCGACTCGAGGCGATATAAATGAAGCCATCGAGTTTAAAACAAACGTACAATACCTCGTGAGCGATGATGTATACACAAAGTACTCACTGAACGTCTTAGAATTGAGCGGTGCGTTGGTGTTCCAGCAAGCGATGCCGTGACGGTTAGTCTGGGTGAAATAAATGATGCCCGTTTCCGGATCGATTGCCGAGGAGGTGCCCTGAGTACTCGGTCCCTTCTCGCCTACCATCGAGAACAAGTAATAATTATCCGAGGCGGCGGCTGTCTCGTTTTGTAATACGCTCGTGGGTACCGAGAATTCACGGATGGCGGCCAAAGCGTGGAAGTAGAGCGTCTTGCTGCCGTCTTGTTTGCGGGGCGAGACCGCCATACCGAATACTCCGTCGGTCCAATGAAAGTTTATACCCGTGACGTTGAAATCGCCTGTAAGAACGAACGAAGCTGACTTTACGATAATTAAGGATGCGTTGCTTTAACATTTCGCAATGCGGAGTTACTGCGATTGAAGTTGTTTATTATAATCGTTGCGAAAATGTTCGTTAAATCGAAAACAAAACTGGTTTTTTATTAAAAGCCAAAAAAAGAAAACAAGAGAAACCGAGTGAATAAATTGCACGATTGAAAATTTAATTAAATAATATTATGGAACTATTGATAATATGTTATTGCTCGGTGTGGAAATAGTTTTACATCGATCGATTAACATTTATTTCATCCGCGTATTTGAGTTTAAATACTTCGTTTCATTAAAATTTAAAATAAATTAAATTTTCTATCGCAGTTTTTAATTTTTATTATTTACATTAGTTTTCAATTAATAATGCATCGTAAAGTTTTAATAAACATTAAATATTGCTTTAACATTCTCTATGGACTTATTGTAACTTGTGAAAAAGTAATTTTTAATAAATTATGAATTTTCAATAAATTGTATGCGTTTATAAAAATAAATTGTATCCAGTAAACTTCAAATTAACATAAATTATTATTATTTGTTTTGACTTCCAAAACTATTCTATTCATCGAACACGCATTAGAGAGGATTTTCGTATCTTTTGAAAAACCTGTTTCTCCTGTGTATAATCAGATAAAAATCTCAAGATGAAGAAGTTATTCTAAAAGAGTTAATAAAATGCTTATATTACATATACTAATAAATATCGTACCGGTGTCATATTGATTTTATCAGCCATGAAGCAAAGAGAAAATTTATCTAAGATGACAATCAATAAACGTTTTCTAAATATATATATATACAGATGTAAATTCAAACACCAATATTCATATATCCGTAAAAATTCTATCGCGTCTTTGCGGTCTTTTTTATATTGCGAAGCGATAAACTGCGTTCTTTTTCTTTTATTTTTGTTCCTTCGAGGAAATAAGAGGAAGGATACGTCATATGGTGCAAGTATCGCATGACTGTAAAAAAAAAAAAAAAAAAAAAAAAAAAAGAAGAAAAAGAAAAAATGCGTGTATTCTCTTACCGTTCAAAGGATCAAAATGGAAGTAATTGTGATGGAATCTCCAAGAATTATTTTGTGCCCAGCTGTAAACGACCAGACCGTAACCGCCAAGATCAGATAAGTAAGCGTAGGCGTCGTTACAAGAATCTTTGTCTACATCCACAGCAAGGTCACCGAAGAACGAATCGGCTTTCTGATCCGAATCTTTTAAAGTATAGCTACGAATTATCTGTAAGTAAAAACACGAATCTTCCTTTGCTTCTCTCTCTCTCTCTCTCTCTCTCTCTCTTTCGCGTCAACCCTTCTCCTTCTTCTCATCCCTTGGCTATGCTCCACGGGATCATTTATCATTTTTAACTAATACACGCACTCGTGTTTATATCTTCGCAGCGTCTCGAATTTTTAGGCATTATCGATCATAGTAACACGGAGGTTCTCCTTTTTCTTCCGGATTATTAATTTTATGAGTTTTTAAACTAAGGATCGTGGTAAATTTTTCAACTGCTCATTTTTTAAATTTTTGAATGCGCAACACGCTGCGACAGAATTTTCATTGTACAATAATAATTCTAATTGTGATAACTCAAATTATATAATACTAAATGAAGATACTTTAAGTGTACATTTATTGGCGCTTAATTAATATTGAGGTAATAAAATATTTTACAATTTAAGGTAAATTAAATTTCTTTATGTGTAAAATAAAGCGTTTAATTGATCTTATTTAAAAGTTATTGTAAAACTTTTATCTAGATTTATGTGACATAAAATCGCGCACATTTGTACTTATTAATTTTTTATAAGCCATTAAATATTTTCGAATTATTTAAAATAATAATTATAAAACAAAACGACGCTAATAAACTGTTAACGTTGGCGACTAAACACTATAATATTTTAACCTTTCTATAAAATCGATTTCTCAAAAAATCAAAAACATCGCCATCATAAGTTATCGAAATAATGTATGTAAGACTTTAATGAATGTCTTCATAATTGTAAAAAATATTTCGCAAAAGTAAAAATAAGCGATTCCGCATTGACAACATTGGAATACACGAAAGAAAATAAAAGACGGTATACCTTGTCCGTCTTCAAATCAATGACGACGAGCCGAGGTGGCCTCACCACTTTGGTGTCGCCCAATATATCATCGATTCCGGTGTCAACGCCCCAGAGTCGATCGCAGGCATCGACCCTCGTACGGAAAGCGCCGATAATCACGTCATTGCTATTTGAATGAATGTCGTTCACTTCCCAACTTGGATAAGGATTTAGCGGTGGCGATTTGTCTGCGGTTAATAATGTATTATTTTTATTTTCACATTTTTGTCGTTGTTGTACGTTATTCTCGTCTCGACAAGTACAAACATCGATTAATTAAAGCAAGAAGGAAGTTGGTAACAACTAGTCAAAGTTTCAAAGTGCAAGCAGCGGTGGTACAGTTGGTTATTACCATTATTATTACTATTACGATTGGTTTAAAGTTATATTACCAGTAGTTTTGGACATCGGGATATAATTCAAGTTCGCCGGAACACCTTTCTTCCATCTAGGAACTGTAATGAACATTTTGTCCTTCCATACGCTGACGCCCACCGGAAGGTTGTCGGCCTGAATGAAATCTCCGGAAGCGATATATGCCATTCTCATTGATTCATTCGGAAAGTTATAGTCGAGCTTATCCCATGAGTACAGTATTTCGGGAGGGTGGCAGCTGACCGCTGTCACGATCGCGAAAACCAGTATCCACCGCATATCTCTGCAACGTGGCAAAAGTTATATTTAGCATGAAATTATTGATTTTCGTCGATCGCGGACAAGGAAGGAAAACTAAGAATTTTCATTTTATAAGTGCTTCCAATTTTTTTTTTTTTTTTTTTTTTGAACGAGATTTATCACAAAGAGATGATTTATTTTAACATTGTTTGTTCTAAATAAATGCTTTTACTGTTTTATTTTAAGCTTAAACAATTAGATGTATGCTTTTTAAAATTTTATCGAAATTATTCATATTCTATGGTCGATTCGAAGAAAAAGAACATAATTGAATTGAAAAATAATCTTTCTTTTTTCTTTCTTAACTCTCCAACGTATTTTTAATTTTCGTAAGCTCCTTCGTTCTTGAAGGTTTTATTTCTTTAAAAGTCGCTTTATTCGAAGAAAGTTATTTCAACACTCGTAGAGATAATTTTTTTCAAGGTATCACTTACAATGGCACAATTAAAATTTATTTCTTAACATCTTATTTATCATCTTATAATTATTCGCAAGCGTAACGTGTAACACTTCGCTCTTATTAATTGATTATTTCGAATCACGTGATTTATTAAATCTATGATTTAATAGATTTAATCAGAATCAGTAATGCAAAACGATCGGTGTTTGACTATTTAAGCAACAATGATTTTTTTCTCTGATTTTAATCAACGCAAAACCATTTGAAAGATGAATCTTCATTTTGTAAAATTAGCATTAATTTACTGTTTTAAATGCTTCCAATCGGCTATTGTATGAAAGTTGAGCGTAATTTCGTAAACCGGTTTTCATCGCGTTTGTTAATAAAAATACTGAAAGAATATTGAACGACGATCTCGTGATGGAATATTACTTCGAAAACATTAAGTGTTATTATATGAGATTTTTCTTAGCTGTTAATTTTATGTTTATAGACTTATGAATTATCTTTGTACAATTTTTTCTTAATGGTAAAATTCAAAAGGAATAATTTACATTGATAATTACGAGTCTGTAGCATTTTCTGCTGATATTAGAAGAAAAAATTCTTATTATTTTTCTTTATAAACATTCTGATAATAATATCTTTATAAATATTACTAACATCAGACGTTTAATTCATGTTTATTATGTCTGTGTTTTAATATCTTCTTTTGTATTTTTAATTTACAAATAAATTAAAAATAAATTCACGTATTTAATGCTAAAAACAAAACTTTTACTTTCTATACTTATTTTTTAAAATTTCTCCTGAGACGTTTACTTTCCAAAATATTGGTACTTATACTACTACCACGTTTATTTAACATTTTAATTTCAATTAAATTTTAATTATTGAAATTAATTATTATTTAATAAATGGATAATTTTGTTACATATTTCTTTTATTAGCACTTTTTTTCTTATTATTACGAATATTTTTCAAAGATATTTCATTAAAAACTGATAACTTAAAATTCACCAGTGCACGTAGCAACAATATAAAACCAGTTTCAAATATAACACACAATACAATTATCTCACGTAGTCACTATTTAAAAGAATTCATGCGTATCTGTAAAAATTAATACATTTCAATGGTTATTTACGGAAAACGTATTTAAAATAAAAACCTTTAGACAACTCTTGTCAGTTATACGACCAAAGTAAAGTTTTAAAAAGCTTGTTGCAAAGTTGCATTGTTTGCAATCAATATTTACTTTAAAAAATAAATAATTAAAGAATTGTATAAATAAATTTGATCTTTACATTAATAAATAAACAGATTATATGATTTTTATTATACTATTAATAAAGACATAATCCTTAATCGAATTTAGATAATAATATATCTAATGAAGCACCACAAAAATAATTGTTTATAAAAAGTGATATAGAAAACTTAGAAGAAAAAGAAACAAAATTTACGCCGACCAATAAAGGCCAATTCAGGCATGCGCGCGTTTTAGTCGAAATTTTATACGGATAACTCGGCGATGAGATTTTTTTTGTTGCAAACCTATACTTCGAGCCGGTAACTCAATATTTTTTCCCCATACGTACGCTTGTAAATTCGCGCACGCGTTAGCTTAAGCTTGTATGGTCACACACATACACGTATGGATATTCTTTTACGCGATCGAGAAATTCAAAGAGGAGCAGGCGATATTCACTGATATAGCTGCACTCGCACACACGTACACACGCGAGCCGCGCGCACAACATATTTTGGGAGTAAGAGCGAATGACTAAAAAGTAAGAAGAAAAGAGAGTGAAAGAGAGAGAAAGAGAGAGAGAGATACAAACGAGCCTCCTGGTGAACGGCGTAACACAAAATGAAAGCTATAGTTCGCCGGGCCTCGACTTTATAGTCGCTGGAGCCTTACGCCGTGCCGCTGTCGTCTGTACATGTAGTAGCGCGAGTTCAGCAATACAGCAGCACACGCAGAAGTTCCACTGGCAGGAGACGGCAGGAGCAGCGGCAACGACAGCGGCTCTCGAATCGTTCGTATACGGGAGTCAGCCATAAGTATGTACGCGTGCAAATACGCCCGATTGCACTCGTTTGTAAGTGTGCGCGCGTTCGTAACCCGATACGTACGAGCTGTTGTTTATTATACCGCGCTCGAGTTAAAAGACCGAAACTGGATCGAGAAGGTGTTTTAAGCACGTTTTGCTGATTTTGATTTCGCTTTGAAAATACTCTCGTTCGTTCGATTTCGATGGCAGAAGCGAGCGAAACGTTCGTTCGAATGAGTACATGTGCACGCGCGCGTGGGTTTGATACCTGCGAAGCAAAAGCCATATCCATTTTGCATCCGAGGATCGATTGAATAATTCATGCCGGGCACTTCGCCGAGACTTACAACAACTTCTGTTTATCTGTTCTGTAGTCGTCGGCAGACGATCCAACTTTTCGCATCGGTCCGTCGACGCGTCACCGCAATGCATCTGTGTCAATATTTTGATGAACCTATCTTGTCCGATGTTTATTTTCAAATGTACTTACTTAAAGATTGCAAAGCTGTAACGTTTGACTCTTCCCCTTGTATCTAAACTTTTTTTTTTTTTTTTTTTTTTTGTAAATAAAAGAAAGAAAGAAAGAAAAACGTTAAAAAGAGCTTATTAAATTAACATTTCGTTAAAATTATAGATTGATTTATTTCCTTTTATTACTGAGTACAAAGTTAATAAAAACTTGTTTAATTAATCAAAATTGGCGAATGTCTACAAATAGAATAAAATCGAGAATAATACAATAAAAAATAGTTTGAAGTATGCATAGACTCACTAATCGACTGTACTCAAAATCGCATTTGTACCGCGTGTAAATAAAACCTTTCACTTATTAATGTTATTCTTTGCAGACAAATTGAATTAATCTCAACTGAGAACTTGAAAGGCATTTGATTCGCGCAGCGAAATATTTTTTATTACATTTTTTTTTAATGGAAGAGACAATCTAAATGATTTAAAGACATAAAGATATAATATTTTTTCTCTAAATTTATTCTATTATTTATCCTATTATGTTGATGTTTATTGCTTATTTTAATTTTAAAATAAAGAGGGATGTGGTCAATTGAATAATGAGTCAATAAATACGATTTAAACGGCATCATTCTAATGGCATTTTTACTTTATCCTCTTCACGGCTTTAAATGCGTGACGTAAATATTTACATAAATGTTAGTAAATTAACAATTATGTTAAACTAAATGGTCTTAAAATAAAAGTCACATTGATGTTGCTATAATTATATTCGCGTACACATGCATGTTTGCATAAAATATTTAGTTCTCCGTTTATGACAAATAATTAACATTATTTTTTGTCGATTTTGAAACAATAAAATTAAGTAAAAATTTTTAAACTTGTAAATATTGTATTTTCTTGATCAAAAGAAAATGATTTTGAATTTCTTATAAAACATTACTTAAGAAAATAAGGAAATATCTGTTTTTAATTTTTTTTTTTTTTTTTTTTTTTTTCAATGAATTTTAAGACTTTGATTGGACGTTTTTAAAAACATTAGAAAAATTTGAAAGTAATGATTAAGTGATAGTCTCTGCATGAGTTAGCGATTATAAATAGCTTCAAAATTTTTGTAATAAAAAATTATGATAAAAACCACTATATTATCATAACTTCAAATAATTAAATTACTACATCTATTTAGTTGTAATGAAGATTCGCTAGAAAATCATAATTTTCATGTAAATATTGTAATAAAAAAATGATGCAATATTTATTAAATATTCAGTTTTTTTTATAAATATTTTAGATTTAAAATAATTAGGCTCTAATTTAATATTTATTTAATACAACATTAATATTTGTAGCAGGAGTTTTCTCTTCATATTGTTGATGAAATTTACAACTCAAAGGACCATTAATATATTATGGATAAACGATTTTAAATTCTATTTTATTTAAAGAGTCTCTACATAAATTAGCAAAATGTAATTTTTTTAAATAAATTAACCTACCTTCATACATTAAATATTTATTCTAGCATACGAAATGGATGTTATATGAACAAAAATCTTCGGAAACTATAAGTCGTGACTGTAGGTCAGGTAAAAAAGAATGTAGCAAACGCAGTATTAACGTGTTTGATTAAAATATCTAGCCATTAAATAACAGTAATACCATAAAAAAAATATTACATGAAATACGAAAATTAAATGCTGCACTCAGTTGCAAATTGAAGAGCGAACAAAAAAATTAACCGAGTAGTCCGCATTTTGCTTTTTCCATTGTTATAATTAATATTAACATTGAAATATCCTGACACATAGTGTCGTTTATTTTCATTTATATTATTGTCTACATATATACATAAAACTTTATTTTCGTAAAACTAAAAGTGGTTAGAAAAGTAATTTTAACAACAATTATTATTCCAATGCCAAACTCGTACAAAGGAAATTCTGTTTCAGTGAATTGGCAACAGTATTTTTGTGTAATTACAGTCTTTTGTCGCAATGTTTACGCAAGTAATCATTAATTCCAGCAAATCTAAATTGTTCCCTACGATTTTTCTAAATAGAATGATTCATATAAGCACCATAATTATCTATATGTTAACGTATGGTTAATCCGTAAAAATAATATTAACCCAAAACGAATATTTTATACATTCAAATGTTTAAAAAAAAAAGAAGCCATTTCTAAAACGTTATCGGATAAAAAATAATCATTCCGGGAATCAAAGTAACATTTTCGAACGATCTATTATCGGTTTAACAAAGAAATAATTCAAGAACACAAGCATTCAATCACGCGCAATGCAAAGAAATCATGAAGCAAAGGGAGTGCTGATCGAGCCTTAAGAAAACCGAGTGGCTTGTTGGTTCATTAATATGTAATGCTTCGATCAAGTCGAACGCTCTCTACCATGAATTGTTTCATTTGAATGCGCTAAGAAAATCTTGAACTCACTCGAGTTTTAAAAGATCCTCTATTAATCCTTTAGTTGTTAACGTTTATGTTTAAATTAGTTTAATCGTACACATTTTCAAGGCACTGATACTTGAGTTAAACATCAATTCATATATTAATTAAAAAATAATATCCAAATCGTGCATATTAAATTAAGTTAGAAACAATTGAATAACGATTTAGAGTTTTATTAGAAATAACACAATATCGCCTTGCATAAGAATGTATTATTAATAAGTAAAAAAAAAAGTATCAAAAAATTACAAAAATATTAAAAGGCGTTTACTTTGTTTCAAAATTTTACAAAAATGTGAACAAAATGTATAATATATAAAAACTAGTTGAATATTGTACACTGTATTAAAAAAAATATAATGCAAATGTATTTTTCAATATATTAATAAAATATTATAAAATTTATTGACATATTATATCCATAGACGAGCTAAATTCAATTTTGTGATATTTTTATATAAATATATTTATTTATAACAAAAATGACCGATTAAATCGGATTCTGGGAATGTAAATATTATTTTATAATTTAGCAATTTTGCATATGAAGAGATCGTTTGTAATACCTCGTACTACTAATACCTAACGACATCTAGCAATTCGATAAAAACTTACGAAGTTAAGTTCAGTTGGTAACAAATCTGTATGAAAATGGTGAATCTGTTTTATTATCAATGAATAAAATCTTATGAGATTATATTAAATAATTTTTTTCTAAAAAGTTTAAATTAATGAAAATAAATACAATTAATTTTTTTAGAAAACATGTTATATTTACATAAATTGACATAAATTTCGAAGTATTAATCTTTGATAAAATTACATAAATCTAAAAAAGACGATTTCATTTAAAAGATGAGTATGTATGTGGCGTTTGCAGACTTTTATTGCATTATTTTGACTATCGATTAAAAATAATAGTTACCTATTTGCTTTTTTTTTAATTTTCGAATTTCCATCTTCGCTAAAAACATATTTAACAAAGCAGCCAATTATTAGTTTAAAAATCAAATAAAAATTTGTAAAATATATATAAAAAAAAAAAAAAAAAAAAAAAAAAATGTAACAATTGAAGATGAAAATTCTACTCTAGTCGCGTACGTGAAAAACGCACGAATTGTTAAATGGTAGCAAAATTATACATAAAAAGTATAATATTTGATCGTTTGTATATAAATAATCTAATACTCATAACATTATTTTTTAATGCAATAAATAAATGTAAAAGAAACCGCAAAATTTTTAGGCACTATTACTTCACAGTATAAAGTTCGATACCGTTCATTTAATGTTTAAAAATAAACGCTTACACTTCTTCAGAGGAATAAGATTTTTATTTTATAAAGCCAATTCAGCTTCGGTGCATTCTTTGCTCTTCTTCAATTTTTTTATCGATCTTTAATTAAAATAAAAAAATTCAGTTTAGTAATAAATATTTGACTTTGCAATATACAATTTTAACTCATAAATGCACTCACTTTCCAAAATTTTCTCCATCTAGCAAAGTTTCTGGAAGTTCACAGTCAGCTGTTTCTGGTAATAAAATACAGAAACTAGCACCGATTAGTGGCATTATTCCGAAAATCATAGGTGGCATCCACGATTTAAACGCACCCTGTAAGAATTTTATCCATTCTTTATTCATTAACTTTAAAATAAATCTCATAAATATTCAAAAAGTAGAATAATTTTTAAGTCAAAGTAAATTGGTCAAATTTTCAAAAAACATTTTGTCGAATAAAAATTTACAAAGTTTAAAATATTTACCAATGATACTATGAAAGGTGCGACCATAGATCCTATTCTTGCGCACATGCTACTAGTTCCAACTCCGATATTTCTTATCACCGTTGGAAATAATTCACCAGAATAAAGGTAAACCGTTGTAAACGAAACAGACATGCCAACGATACCGAAACACGAAAAAATAAGTCTCAACCATTCGAGATCTATTAAATAATAAAGAGAATGTGATAATTGAGTTATATTTTCTCCCACAAAACAATTTCTAAGATTAAGATAAGACGTCGTTTACCTTCGTTAACGAAAATTAAAAGAAGACCGGCAATTCCAGCAATAATATTGCTCGTGACTAACGTTATTCTCCTTCCTAAAGCGTTCATAGTCCACCAGGCAAGAAAATTTCCAGGAATTTGAATTGCTCCGGAAAGCGCAAAATTTAAGAAAATATCGCCGCCAACGTGACCAATGTACTGAGTCATGCCAAATAGACACATTCCGCAAACAATCCAATTGAAGAAAATTGTCAACGATTTTATCCTCATATTGGGCGTACGGAACAAATCCAGGAAGGAAGCTTTACCATCGGCTTCTGTTTTTTTGGAATTCTAAAAATATTTATAATCGTATTAAATGAAATGAAAATGTAAAGATATTGTTTACTACAAAGATTTTTAGTAAAATAGTTTTTACGTTCATGCGTTTTAATAATTATTTATAGATTGAGATTGTTCTAGCATAATAAATTTACTATTACTATAAATATTGTTCTTTTTGTTAATTTGAATTTAACCTTAAGACTAACGTATGACTAATTTTAAAATAAGAAAAAACAATGTACAATTTCAAATGTACTTTATAAAAATAAACATACATTTACGATCAAATTTATAAGCATAAAACTACTAAAATTTATGATCCAATATAAATTAAAAGTTCCGTTTCAAATCATTAAGAAAGATATTTATTATCGGACTAAACGTCACGTTGAAATGATATAAACATTGTTGCTTTATTTATTTATTTTTTCATATTCATCGCAACTAAATCGAGAAACACATGCATATACTGTTGAAAATAAAAATTCGCAATAAAGTTTACCTGATGCAAGCAATGCTTCCTAACAATTTCTGGTATATCTTTATCTTCTAATTTGTTAATTTTGGCAGCAGTCTTGAGAACTTTACAAGCAGCTTTTTGTTTACCCATGGCTATGAGCCATCTAGGCGACTCGGGGACAATCCACCAGTAGCCCAACATTATGATGGATGGCAATGTCATTGCAATTTGTAAATGTTGCCAATGCCTAAACCAATAAGACAGACCAGCTAAAGACATGTGACCTAAACTGTATGGTATTTGGTATAAAATTGTAATTGCGGCACGCCAACTTTTTCCAACTATTTCCATACCTGAAATTAATAATTACGTAAATGAATCTTTGTATACCCTTAAAAGGAATAAAGAAATAATTTCACAATAATAAAAATATTAAGCGATAAATAAAAAGAAAAAAAAGATTAGAAATTAATGTATTGACGAATATTTAATTTTCAATACAATTCTTTACATTTAATTGAATAAATTCGTTTTTGCACAAAAATTTGCGAATAAAAAAAATTATAGGAAATATTTTCAAAATCATTTGTCTTATTATTTTTTAAAAGCAATACGTAACACATAATAAGCTGTCATTTCGATTATTTATCATTCTCAACGGAGAAGAATTAATAATTACCGTTTCCTTGTGAAAAATCACATGTATATTGCATTTTCAGTAAGAATATAGCGTTATAAAAAAGAAAAGGATTTAATATCCAAGTGAAAGTCGTAATAAACGCAATATCATAATAAATAACATAAAATAACGAAAAACTTACATATTACGTAACTGGTGACCATCGTACCGCCGGTTGCTAAAGCACTTAAAAATTTCATTAATAAAAGAGCAGGAAACCATGGGACAATGGCACAGCCAATGCCAGATGCCAATTGAAGCATCACGGAGAACATCAAAGGAATTTTTCGTCCGAATCTACAATGGACAATTATATTGCGTAAGTTTTGAGCGTCAATAAAACACCGATGTGCGTTCGAGTTGCTTTACGATCTTAAAGTTTCTCGGGACATTAAACGTTGGCATGCATAGACAAAATATAATTTTTTGTAGTTCTCCAATGAATTGTTAGAAAAAAAAAAAAAAAAAAATAATAATAATAATAATAATAATAATGATTTTGAAACCAAACTCGATAAATGAAAAATTTTATTATTGACCAAAAAAATAAAGGTAAATGATAAATAAACTTGCCTATCGGATAAAAAGCCAAAAGAGATGCTACCAAGCAAAATACCAAACATAAGAATGGATTGTTGAAGGTCTGCATAGTGTGAGTGAGAACACACGAGATTCCACTAAAAAAAAATTATTTAATACAATGAGCAAATAAATTTAAAAATCGTCATCCATAAATAAAAAAAAAAAAAACTATTTTTTTTGTTATCTTGCAGAATTTTTCATAATTGCATTGTATAAAATTTAATTTACTTTCATTTCACCGATTTAAATATATATTATTTCTTTAAGTTTTATATTCCTAAAAAAAATATTGAAAGAAAAAATCAAAGTTTCGTAGCGATGATAAAATTAAAATATTGTATATATTTTACCTAAATGATAAAAAATATATATTTAAAACTGTACAATTTTTTTATTAATTAATTGTTTGCTTTCTCGTAGTATTTATAAAGCAATTTTTTTATTTTATATTTACACAATTTTGTCAACCGTTTTATCAAATGTGATACATATAATTTTATAGCTCAAAACAACATCGACAAATAATTTAAAATAATTTTTAAAGCAATTTTGAGCTTAAAACTATGAACAATTCTATGATAAACGAGATATCATGCCGAGCAAGCAGCACACAGCTCTCGAAAACTATAGCAACAACGAATCGTCGCTTCTAAACCAACGCGTCAAATACTTTTCGCGAGCTCAAGATACGCGAGGAAACGTCACAGGCTCGTTCTCTCGCGCGTCGTCATTCCCTCGACGCATCACGCGCGCGCATTCGCACGAAATTGACGTATACCTGGGATATTATGGTCTCGGGGAAGATGCTCCTGTCGAACTCCCACTGGGTGCACTCACGCAGAGTGCCGTTGATTTTCACGTGGCACTGATCACTCGAGTTGAGAGGACGAGCCGGGAGGGTGCAATTGTACGTTTGCTTCGGCGCCATGAAAACAATCGCCAGCTGATGCCAGGCGACGGGGAATTTGACGAGGGATATCGCGCTGCAGACGAAGATCTGCCACCGGCCGAGGTGGCCCATCGATCGTTGGACCACATCGCTGTCCTCGCCCCCGACCGGATGCTGCTGATTCCCAGCGGCCTCGGCGTCCTTGCCGTTGTTAACGATAATGTGCTTGCCATTTAAGTCTGAAATTCCATTATCAGCGTGTATACATATGTGTATATTTCGAATGCGAATTAATCAATAGATGTATTAGTATTTTTTAATTATTTTTGGTGAGATAGATGAGAATTTTTTTAATTGGCTTTTTAAAGAAAATGTGGATTGAGAAAATTTTAATAATTAGCGACTGCTTCGTTAAGCGTTAGGTAAAATAATTGATGGATAATAATTGTGCATTTTGATCAGTCATGCTGTGAGTTTAAAAGTTTAAAATAGTAAAAAAAATTTCCCCAATACAAAAAGTAAAGACAAGTTTATATGATTGATAGAAAATATTCTGGAAATATTTGTTATATAAAAAGTTTTTTAAAAATTTATACAAGCAATAAAAAAAAATTTAATATAACGAAAATTTATTTAACATTCATTAGCTTCATTAATGTTATATGATACTTCAACAAAATTATGTCTAAAGTAATATGACTATCAGTTTTTAAATATTTAAAAAAGTTAATTTATACATAATTTAACAATATCGTATTATTAAAACATTAAATCAATATTTAGTCATTTTAAAGTTTAAAAATTGTACTATTAACTTTATTGACAAAGATAGTTAAAATTGAATAAAATGACTGATTCAAATATTGATTTTTTGAATTACTACACGGTTCACTTGTTATTTGATTAGAATAGTTAAAATTGACTGACGTCATCTTATGTAAATCTGTGATAATTAAAATGTCAATTACAATAAAACCTAAACTCAAGAAAGATACAACTAAAAGGAATAGTCAATCGATATAAAATTGGTCTCGTTAATCTTTAGATTTACGAAATCGCGATTTGGATATAATATTAATATTTTTTGCACCATATTTAAATCAAAATATCATATATTTTTAAAATTCATTTAAATTAAAAATTAAATTAAAATATATACATCATATTGCATAAAATTTTCTAAGTATTGTATTATCACTTTTACTTATTAGTATAATAAGTAAACTAAAATATTTATCAATTATTATAATAAAATATAACCTAAAATCAAGAAAAATACAACTATAAGAAACAGTCAATCGCAATAAAGTTGGCTTCATCAATCTCTAGATTTACGAAATCGCGATTTGGACATATTATTAAAATTTTTTGCACTATATCCAAATGAAAGTATAGTATACTTTTAAGATTTCTTTAAATTAAAAATTATATTGATATATGCATACTATAGTGCATAAAATTTATTAACGCTGGTACGTAGTACAGCTTTGGACCGCCTAACATCAGCGCCGCGCGAGCTAGTTCTGCGCGCCGCCGCTAGGAGATTTAGTATAGAACGCCACCGCTAGACGGCGACCACCCCTTTTTCGTCTCCACTATCGAATTTACGCGGCGAGGGTACATAAGGGGTAACGAATCCACCTACGATTGGCTCTCCTTCCGAGTTCTCGCTATGCCGATTCTCCCCTGTGGGGGATGAGTCGCAGCGATGAGCACGTTAGGATGGTGGTTCACTGGCTTTGTTCGGTGAATCCGAGTCTCGTAGACTTTAATTTTACATTTTACCCTTTCTTCCTATACTAAAGTCGTTCTTGTTTCAGATCAACTAATGGAATCGTCGTTGGAGATACTTCATCTTGCTGATTATATAGTCACCGTGGGAGAATAATAAGTTTGATCATCATCATCTAACTACAACGGCGAAACAACTACCAATTTACAACGCGGAAACGGGGAGAGGACCATTACTAGTGTAGTTAAAAGGTACCTAGTATATTAATATTTTTTTATAAATTTTGTTGGCAGCCAGCTTCCTTTCTGAGCTCTTCAATATGACCGTGTTCTCTCCCTAAGGGATGAGTGGTAATACGAATGAGCTCGAAAGAAATGGGTATGTTGGAAAAGAAACCAGCATACCCAAATTTTTTTTTAATTTATGCAACATTCACCTCTCACTTGAAATGATAGTTTCAAACGAGAAAATAATTGTTGCCCAAACTAAAAAAAAATTTAAATATGCTGTTTTCAGTTTCAACAAATTTTTTTTTAAATTTTCAAAATAACCATTTTAAGTGAGATATCAAAGTTGCATAAATTAAAAAAATATATTTTAATCTGCCGGATTTTTTAAATATTAACCTTTATCCTTCCTTAAAAATTTTCTTTATAATGACCCATTCGACATACGAAAATCTAGTGAAATAAGTTATCTGATGTGAAACATCTAATAATGGCGCGCCTCAGCGCTTGGGAGTGAACGCGAAAGAACGAGACGGAGCCGTGGCCATAAAAAAAGTACACGACGTTTCCTATAGAATGTATATACGTGTATCTGCTTGCGTACGTGTGCGAGTCGGCAGCGCTCCTCTCTCCCCACTGCGCTTTTTACTGCTCTACTCTACGTCGCTATGTTTGTGTGTATATTTGTCACATGCCTGTGTGTGTCGTATATTGCTCTGCACTCTCTTTCCATACAACCACGTGTAAAAAATATGTACAAAAGTATTAGAAAAATATAACACTGTTAACAGAGTGATAATGAAATGAATTTAAATTTTTAGAAGCATCAATTATATAATGTAATAATTTAATTATAGTTACATAAAATTTTTTGTTCCAATTGTATAACGTATATTGGCCTTCTAATATATTTTTATTTTTGTAATACTTGTATATATATTTTTCTATAAAAAATTATACATTTTTAGAAATTATTGATGTTTGTTTTAATTTCATAATAATCAATAATAAATTATGTTTCACATCTATTAGCCGTCCCGCAACAGCTTAATTTTTTTTAACGCATTGTGTCGAAAGAGAAATTATAATATAAAATATTTTTTATTTTAGTTTTCTGCGATTGTTCAAAGATTCTGTTTTGTAACAAATTTTTACGAAACTTTACGAGTACTTTATTATTCATAAAATTACACAACTTCGAAAAAAAAAAAAACAAAAAAAAATGTAAAAGCAACCAACTCCGAGAAATATTGTAAAATCATCCTATAAAAAATGACGAATAATTTCTTCACCGAAAAGCAGAGAAAAAGTAAAAAGATAGAGAGAGAGAGAGAGAGAGAGAGATGAAATATACCGGCAAAGAATGAAGATGGAGGAGAGGGGAAATACGACTGCGAGAAAAACATCTCGGCATTGATTACAGATAGGTACTCGCGCTTATAAAGGTGTACTTTCGCGACGACGGCGACGATTTACGGCCCTGTAACACTTTTGTTTACGAGAATACAATGTATTCAATACCGTATGCCAGCAGCCCCCGGAGGCTAAGAGCGCGCGCGCGATCGTGTCTGTGTCCGAAGTAAGCGTAGTCGCAATGGATAAGGGCCTTGAAAGCGATCGCTAGTTTAACCTTCGACGCTTTCGAGTTTCACTGGCCCTCTCGCCCGGCTTTTTTATTTATCTCTTTTACTTCTGACATTCTATTTATTCGTTTTATTATTATTTTAGCAGAAGGAAGAGATCGACCTTTTCCTTGAATTGAATTTGAGGATTGTATCTTGGATCGAATTCGGCGTTATTTGTCTTAAGCTTTGACGATTATAGGCTAAGGTCTTCTCCAAGATCTACATTTGTTTACTTTGATATACCGTTTTTCTTTTATCGTTTTGTTATACGTCAATGAGTAAACTCACGCCGTTTGTCTTTGAAATTTAAAGCACGTGTTGTTCGAAAAAAAAAAAGATTGTGCGCGATTATTCTGACTTTAGGCTTAATTTATTTGAATCGATGTTGAAGTATAGGTTTGTTTATGATAACAACACATACCATGTTCGTTGATTTGCAAATTCTTCATTACACTGTCTGGTAATGCAGGACGTCGAAATTTAATATATGCGGGTAAGCCAAATGTATATCGTTTTTTTTTTTTTTTTTTTTTTTTTTTTAGAGAGAACGTATCTGGAACAAAAAAAAACAACGATTTCTTTTTTTAATTTTATTTTTAAATTTTGCTATGTAAATTTATTGCTATTAAAATTAAAAAAAAAAAAAAAAAAAAAAAAAACCTATTTTATAAATAATTTTTTATTCGAACAAAAAGAACGTATGCGTAATTTTTAAAGCACAAATAGCATCGATAATTTACGAGAAAATGAAAAAGTCAACTCGTTCTCATCCATTGCCCTATTGTTATCTAAATCTACAAATAATGTGGCATATATTTTTAGATACTCTAATAAATCAATTGTAAAAAGATGCTGATCGACTTTTGGGAATTATTAAATAAAAACGATGCTAAAGCATTGGAATAGAAATAAAAATAATTGTGCATTTTCACAGAAAAATGAATAATTTAATAAATGTCACGATAAAATTGCAGAATTTAATTTACTTAATTACAATATAATGTGTGTACGATTAGTGTAAACTGCGTAAAATTGTTATATCACAAAGTAACATAAAAATGCGAGGGAAATTCGATGTTAATCTTTGACAGCTGCAGTGCAATTAATGATTGTGATTCTTTTTCTTCCGCATTTATTTCACTTAATATTGCAGGTAATATATTTTATAGAAAAATGTAATAAGAGTAAAGTTATGTTTAAAATTAATACTAACTATAGAGAAAAATGTTTCATATTGATTTAAAACTGCATTTACAATAACACGCGATGCAAATTTGTGTAATTCAATCGTGTCTGGCCTTAATGAATGTTACTACTTGATATTCGATGTATTTTTCCCTATGTCGTTTTAATACAAACAACAATATGTATTTTAATTTCTCAGCTGTTTATAATGAATACTGTCAATATTTTTTAATTATTTGTATAACAATTATTTTTTAAATCGTGATAACTAATACAAATAAAGACGATCGACAATTTTTCGAAATTTTCTGGCCTTTTAAATCAACTTCAAACACATAAATAGGAATAAAAATACATAAGATTTTTTTTTAATATTATATGAAAATTTTTTTAATAAATTCAACATTTTATTTAATATTAAGTGTCACTGTAAATACCCCTAACCATAATATTTCCCACTATCGATCGATTCGTAATTACAAAATGCAATTCCTTATTAAAAATACAAATAAAACAAAACTTATTTCTGTATCAACACTTGTTGTCGCAAAGTAAAAAAAAAAAAAAAAAGTAAAAAAAAAAAAAAAAAAAAAAAATCATTTGCGCAAACTTCTTCCTCGTCGATTATTTTATGGCTCGAGAGTTCCGAGCGCCATAATCACACGTAAATAAAATATACGGTAAAGTAAAGCATATACATATATATGTATTGTAGCAAACTCGCTAAACTTTGTGTCGCTCAGACCCTGACATTTACACGTCAAACGGCATACATCGCGACTTTTATATAATTACGTATATTCTTAATCGAATCGCGTTACTACCATATCGTGACGAATCTTTTTTTTTTTTTTTTTTTTTTTTTTTTTATTTATTAATCACGTGCGTTGGTTTCATTTATTCTTTTCCCAGTCCTTATCGCTTTATCTTTTACGTAACGTTGTCCCGCTCATTATGCCGAGATTGTGGAAAACAGTGTCTGGTACAGTTTTCCGGTGTTGAAAGTCGGTATTCGCATTACAATGAGTCTAGCTCGTTTAACAACGCACGATACTTTTGGCATTTAAATGATGCGAAAAATTATGATAATTGCTATACGTGTAACGTATGCATAATAAATTTTTATTTTTTAAATATCCGCGGGTGTGTCTTGCGCTTAGAATGGGAAATTTTTTTTACGAAAGAAACGTTATAATCGACGGCGTAGTGATACAATGATAAAGAAAAAAATTTTTAATTTTCATTTATGAGTTAAAGCTTTGAATATCCAGACGAAGCGCCGCATATTTTATGTTGATGAAGGAATATAAAGGCGAACGTTGACATAAACAATATATAATGTAAGAGTTTTTTTCAAGTTTATTGAACTACATTTCTGTACGGTAACTCGTCATTTTTATCGATGCATTTCTTGAAACTTTAAAGGAAAGTTACTTTAATAAGCAATCATTATCGTAAAATTAGTTTAATTGCGAGTGGCGGATAGCTCATCGTTTTTGCGATACAATAATATATTTTACTATCGCACAACAGTTTGTTTTCTCTTATTTTCGATAGAACTTAAACACTGCGGTAAATAATTATTGCTTGACTTTCTATTTTAAGCGATATTAACTATAAAATTTTTTCAAAATATTATACGATATTCGTTTGGCGTTGTTGTTTTATATATATATAAATTTTTTCAAATCTTATAAGTAATATAACTTTAAATTATAGTAACGATTAAAATGCTAAAAGCTATATATAGCCAAGAGAGAGGATATTTGAAGAGAGCTATATTTAATTAAATTTAAAGCATTTGCTAATAAACACATACACACACACACACACACGCGCGCATGGCCACATAAAACTTTATAAAACTCTTTGTAAAACTTTAAATAAAATCGACGTTAAGGTATATCGAGACCGTTTGAGCTTAAAATACCGAACAAGTTTTTCCTTTCCTTCTCCACTTCAACTTCTCGTTTAATGAAACGAGAATAGGAAAATAAGAAGAAAAAGAAAACGGCGCCGGTAGGGCAATAGGTAGCCAAAGAAAAAATCCGCGTACATATACAAGACCGCATTACAAGCACGAACAGAACCGTCTTCGAGACTGGAATTATCGTGCAAGTTACCTGCTAGTTATTGCAGCTTCATATCGCTATCATCTTCGAAGAGCATCTCTCTTTCTCTTTCGGCTAATTATAACCGCAGGAGTATATATAGTACAACAACAACCAGAATCCAAAGATTCAAGAGCGCGACGTCCCTGTAGCGGTGTGCGCACTCCTGCGCGAGGAATTTTGTGCGTATATATATATTTATATATATATATATATATATATATATATATATATATATATATATATATATATATATATATATATATATATATATATATATATATATATTTATTTATTTATTTATAGAAAGAAAAAGAGCGCTAGTTTTCGAAATAAATAAACGGCGAAGAAGCCGCGAAGGAGACGAGTTCGTTAGTCTTGGCTTACTGGCGGCAACGATGACAACGGCGCACGTTTTACAAGACGCGCAATTGACTCTCGATCTCGCTACGGTGTCGGCTATGTACCAGCAGGAAAACCTGCTCTCTTCTTCGTCTGGTTCTTCTTCTTCTTCTTCTTCTTCTTCTTTTTCTTAATTATGTCGCTATTATTGCCTTCAAACTGGTTGCGAAAAATTAAAGAGAAAACGCGCTTGAGAATCCCGTTGACGCATTTCTTGCTCATTTTATCTAGCTCATTTTCGAGTTTCTTTTCTTTACTTCTTTTTAAAATTTTTTTTATTATTTTTTTTTATTTTTTTTTATTTTTTTTTAATTTTTTTTCTTATAAATGCAGTGCCCGTTTATTCGTGTGGTTATTTATGGAACCCATGGCTTTATAAAATGTGGTCGAACGTTGCAACTGATAAAATAAATATGCAATTGCTTTGCTATAACTATATTCCTCCATAATAACCATCCTTTTGATATTTTCGTTTTTTCTTAATTTTACTTTCATTCTCTTAAATAAAAACCTTCCTAAAGACATCATGACAATAATCTCCTTTTTTAAGCTATAATAATTTTCTTTTTTTTTTTCAGAATGAAACATTTTTAAGAATTAAAATTAAATTTCATTTACATACGAATTATAAATTTAATATTTTTTTAAGCAATAGTTGTATTATTAGAAATAGAGATATAAAAATTTTACGACAAATATAATTTGGCAAGAAGTATCTATTGCATTGAGCATTAGAAGAATTCATCTTCGAAATAATATCAAACAATCGTTTTATTTTCAATTCTATCAACGCGTAAAGTTAAATTCGTATCATCTACTCGTTCATCATTTAACAACACACGTTTGATTTACCAATCGTCGTACGAGACACAACATCTTGAAAAACTCTTTTTACCTCCGGAATTGTCGGAGACTATAATGTTCGGCGCTTCGAGATGTTTACCTCGCGAGTGTATGTACGTATGTTATAAGTAAACGTCTGAGTATTTCGTCACATCTTTGCTCAAACTCTCACCCATACATATAAACGCGCGCACTCGTGTATAATTTCACACTCTCTAGCTTATATATATATACATAAACATATACATATATGTATATATACACGCGCGCACGTGCATAGATACAATACTTTTGCTTACAATGTAGGAAAATTGGCTTAAATTCCAAATTATTCACTTCTAGCGAGTGAAATATTGCGCGACCTTGGCTGTTAAACGGCGCGCGTTTCCACACGTGCGTAAATCTTCCTCTATTAATATTATTTTCTTCTTCTTTTTTCCTCGATCTACCTTGCTTCAATATCTCATTCAAAAAGTACATCGATCGTCGTTTCGATAAGATATTTGAGCGAGGCATTGTTAAGTCGCGCGGACGAATGAAGATGAGAACGAAAAATATTTACGACGTGCTTCATAATGCGGTGGATTAAAACGCGATTATCAAGTCGAACAGACGCGGCTTGTCTTTTTCATATTATATATATACATATATATATATATATATATATATATATATATATATATATATATATATAAAAGAACGTGCAATCCAGAGTTTTCTAGACTACGGGAATTTTGAGGCGCTTGCTTTGGTTTAGCGGTTCAATTCCAAAGTAAAGTAGTTTTAAAAAATGAAATTTTCAACTACTTTGTGTATCGTATAAAATATTTTAAAATATTAAATTCCATGGGTTTGACACTCAAAATTGTTTCGACAAATTTATTTTTAAAAAATTTATAAATTATTATAATTGTTATTTTTTCCAATTGTTTTAATAATTTTAGTGCTAAGATATTTTAATAGCTTTAATAATTTTGTTACTAAATATTCTACAGTATTAAGTAAAATTTTGTGTAATTATATGTGTATTAATTTGTAATAAAATTAAGATAAATTGCGTATAAAATAAGTTCATTCGAAAGTCAAATGAAAGTATTAATTATTAAATTTATAATAATAAATTATTAAGGTAAAGTACATCTACATTGTTATAAAGTTAATTGCACTTAGTGATAAGAAAGCCTCGAATTCCATTAAAATATTCTACTATTGAATCGTGCAACAGAAAAGTAAAAATTCCTCGTTGACTTTCGCAAGAATTTCGAATCTGAGTTTACATAATTTTAATATTAGTGAAAAGAATATGAGAAACAAATTGTGGTAATTACGATCAAATTGTACGACAACAAATTTCTGAAAATTGGTAGCAGTAAGCAATGCCTTTCACTCACTTACAGTCGCGCGATGATAATTTTTTCTTTTTTATTTATTCTCTTGAAAATACGAAAAAGAAATCGCACGAAACAAGGTAATAGTGCATATATATATATTATTTAAAATATTACTCCAGACTTTTTTTTAATTACCGGCAAAAATCGTTAATTGCACTTTGACGCTTACAGAGTCCTTCGGAACTACTTTATAATCGACGTCTATTAATCAAACTTGACAATTCACCGACATCATCATATTCCACTAACTCTAATTTATGCACATCTCTGCATCCTCTTGTACTACTAACGACAAATGCTCTCAAGCAATAGAAAAGAAGTAAAAACTTCTCTCTTTACTTTACTAACAGAAAACAATTTTTTCAAACAAAGCATTTGGAATTTGCTATGAGTTCGTTTAACGCTTTAAAATTGTTTCATTATATATTCAAAAACTTTATTATTAAACCATTTAAATGCATAAAGTGTAAAGCATAAATTGTAATTATAACCTTACGTCTTCGATATATGAGTAATTGCTTATCTTACTTTCAGGAATGCAGCTTTGAGAATGCAAAATTTGCAATAAAATTTTACGCTATTAGGCATTTTATTATACCGAACGTCGAGAATTTTATTAGTTTGAACTAAGTTATCGACGTTAGAAAATTACGAGACAATCCTTTTCGTAATTTTGCAATAATTAACTAGATTAATATGTAACCATTCGCCGTTTAAGATTTCTACACGCAAAAAAACTACTAAATCTCTTTCGGTTAACTATCTTAATTGTCTTTAAGAACTTTGTTAATTCGCAAAAGTGAAATTGAATAAAATTTAACTGTTTCTGAAATACTGCAAATAAAGCTAATGCACAATCGCTTCTTTTTTTAATCAACGTCCAAAAGGCTTAATCATTTTTTTTTTTTTTTTTTTTTTTTTTTACGTATTTTGTATTGATAAGTTAAAGTAAATTTTTTACTCAAAAAGTTAATGTTTAATAAGTTAAAAATATTGCATTGGATAATCATTAAAAATGTTTCAAAATTATAATTAAAATGTGTGAAGTTTAATTTAAAATATGCATAATTTTAATAATAATTAGAATAATATTCCATGCTCAAAATATAAATATAGTTTATTAAAATTTTAATCTCTGAAAAACCATTCAACTAGAAAATTAAATTCTCAGTTAGTGTAAAATGGCAATTATTATAATACATTAACGAATTTAAAAAAATGATGAAATGTATAATTTTTATATCGCGCGAGGTTAAGCTCATTCATATATACGAATACGATACGAAAATCAATGTCACCTGATAATTAGCTTATGGATATTTTTAAATACAACTTTTTGCCCAATAACTTTCCAATCGCTTTAATACTCAAGAACCACCACTATTTCTTTCTTTTTTTTCCTAATACATAAACGCGTGCGCGCACACACGCACACACACACACACGTATGTATGCGCGCTTATGCGTAAACAATTCTTTCGAAACCGCCGGCGACAATGGCGATATCTAGCCGAGACTTTGGGGGCTCGACCGAGGCTTGCGCGTTAACGCGCGACTCGATAACGTCGCTCACTCATTGCGATCGCGCGTGCGTCCAAGAAAACATGTATCTGCCCTCTCAAATCGCGCGATGACGCGTGGAAAATATATCAATTTCACCGAAATAATATTTTTCATGTACCCGAGCTTCTAAAAATAATAACGTATTGCGAGCGTTTCTTCAAAATTGTTTGTCAAAAGTATTGACAGAATAATCGTTTAAAGTTCGAAAATTTTTATTTAATATATATATATGTCAAAGATATAAGCATTCGTATATTGCCTGTCCGATATGTTAAATATTGCGAAACAAATATTTATCGTTAATTTAATTATTAAAAATCTATTTTTGAAATTACGCGATTTCTTTACATTATCATTATATTTTTATAAGGGAAAATTATAAAGACACGTTATACCGATGCGACACGTATGATGAGTTTGCGAAAATTTTTAAGCTTTTAATAAAAGTAAAATTTTCTTGTATAAATTAAAGTTGATTGAGCGCGGTTATACTTACGATGCATAATTATCGTTTAAACTTTAAAATTCTTGTAACATTACAGTTGATTTACATAATGGAATGCATTTTTCAACTTATTATATCAAATATTAAACATTGTTTTGCTTTACTCGTACTCTTGAATATCACAATCTATGTAGAAGTAATAAAAAATCATAGATGATAGAATAAGAAAAAACGATTGTAGCAAACGACGATATTGATAAAATCGTTTTATTATTACTTTGACATAACGACCGTCAATGTTTTCTCTTTGTATGTTAAAAATAATAAGATCAGTGGAAGAATTAAATCGTTAATCTTTATGAAAGGAAATTTAATTTGGCATATTAATCGAATTATATATTTAAGAGTTCAACTGTCCGCTTTATGATCTGAGACATCGCGTCGATATTTCTTTGCTTGCAAGTTGTACATGATTTTATTCATAATTTTACAATTGATAATTGATTTACCGTTAAGTAGGCTTAGCTCTTTTAATTAAGAATTTTAAAATATATAAAATGCAAATGTAGATTTAATAATGGTCAATATATAATGATAGTAAAATGTTTCTGTTATTTTTATACCTGAAGAGGAAACATTTTTTTTTATTTATCTAATTACTAATGCAAAATATTTATTTGTTTTTAAATATTTAACTGTAATTAAATTTTTGTCAAAATAGAAATATGAAGCAAATTAATTTTTAAATTCATTTTTCAATTTTATTATTTGCTAACTTACTATGTTTAAAAATCACTTTTATTTTTTTATCAAAAAAAAACATTTGTTTTATAATAAATATTTTTCAATAAGTTTAACTCAAGGCTTGAATTTACTAAATAATGTTAAAATGATTCGTGATAACTTTTTAAATTGATATAAAGTTTCAGTTTTTAAATAAATTATAAATAATCGGAAAAATATTTAATCAACGGTTAATCATTATTTAACTACCGATTTAAAACATTATAGAATCTTCAATTTGTTGACAGAAGAAATAAATCAACGAGTCTTAAGCGAAAGCTTTCAAACTAACTTGGAAAAAAAGTGAAAGTAGCAAAAGTCGAGGAAAAAAAAACTTTCTCACCGGTAAAGAACAAAACTAGCCCAAAGCTCGTTCGGTACTGGTAATCGTAAAAAAAAAAAAAAAAAAAGAAAATGAGCGAAGATAGCCAAGGGCTTTAATCGGCGATTCACCGCTTAAAAGTTATAGTGTAATTGCTCACCTCGCAGGAGTTTTCTCTAAGGCTGCCGATAACGACGCCGACGTTGTTGGCTTATTCAAATCGGTATTGACCTCCGGAAGTCGTCAGCTTGTGTAGCTCGGCTGCTTACTACGTGCGCCTTAAGATTCTATGTGCATACGTGCCTATGTATACACCCACAAATATACACGCATACGCACGCACGTGAATAGTGTATATTGCTACAACTTCAGTATAATGTACGAGCGACGCCGGTTACGCGATCGCGTTATATATCCAATTTCTACCAATGAGTATAATGCCTGCGTTGCCCTGTACGCACATACATATATACATATGTATGGAATGTACGACACGTGCTCTCTTTCTCTTTCCTCTATCGCACAATCGCCAAGATGGGTGAAACGAAGGGGACTGTCAATTTTTATCGTGACCTTTTTTTTTTTTTTTTTTTTTTAGTTGTGACTTTCGATGTAGCAAGTGCGTATGTCTAGTCTAATGTGCTCTACAACCGAACCATAAAAAGATCTTCAAATATCGCTTCAAATATTTATCTTTCGGTAGCTTTAAAAAGAAATAAGAAAAAGCAAACTAGAGCGCGCGAGTTTACGAATCCGCGTGCGCTCCGCTGTATCAAATAGTCGTAGCCGGCACTCTCTTCCGCTTCTATTTTTCTTTTATTTTCTCAAAAAATATCCACGGCAGCTCTTCCTCGGTGGGCTCTCGTACTACTTCGCTCTCTTCTTTCCTCGTGCGTCGTCTTTCGTTGCTTCTTATCGCCTCGTCGCCGTTATAAAAAAGACCTTCTCTTTTATCCAACGTCTATGTATTACATTCTACACTATCCTAATTTCATATGTATATAAAACTCCACCGAGCAAATAAAGAGTCTCCACAAACCGCCGAGTATAATCAGCGATAAAAAAAAAGCACCTTGTATATTCCAACGTTTATAAAATAAAAAATAAAAATTTAATAATTTCGGTAAGGAAATCGCGCGATTCGCAAGATACACAACTATAACTGCCACGACGGCGATCGGCAACGACGGCGACGGCGACGACGAAGACGACGAGGGCGATCGGCGAACACGCGCTCGTTCTCTTCTTGTCAATGCGTGCAAGTGACACGAGCGTTAAAGAGCAGCCCCGAAGCTGCCACCACCGTGAAGCCGCCGTCGCCATCGCGGAGAAAAAGAGAGAGAGAGAGAGAGAGAGAGAGAGAGAGAGAGTAAGAGAAGAAGGAGGAGATACTCGCGATCGAGAGGAATACTACTACTGAGAGAATTCTTTACCGCCTTGAAGACGTAGACTTAACAAATACGTGTATATATACATATACGTATATGTACTCGTGAAAGAGAGAGAGAGAGAGAGAGAGAGAGAGAGAGAGAAAGAGAGAGTATTGGAAAAACACAAGGCGCGCGGGATCGGAAAGCGCGTCGGAGCTAGTGGTGGTAACGGCGATGGTGATGGTATACAAGCGGCGTACGTATATAGGTGATGGTATCGTTTGCAAGCCTTTGAGAGATGGCGCCAGAGGATAAACGCGAGCAAAGTAACCGGTAAAGATAATTGTCTTTCGGTGTATATAATGTATACTTCGAACGGTAATTACGCTCGCGCGACCGGCGCTCACCTCCGCCGCTACGCGCCGACGTAAACCTGAGTGTATGTGTGTGAGTGCGCCCGAGAAATCTGGTTAACTATATGTCATTTTCGTGGATTTCCAAAGAAACGTTTTGCTGTTGTTGCTGTTGCTGCTGGTTTATGCTATTTCCTTGAAAGTTTCGTAGGGAAAGAAAATCATAAACAAGTTGCAACAACAGATTTTTTTTATACCTATACTTTATTCCCGCCAAGCCGCTCGCTCTTTTGAAATCCAATGGAAAACGATAGTGAAATTTTAAACCAAATTTATAAAAATATTTCAGATCAAACGAACCTTTTGTTTTTTCAATTTTTCATTATTGGTCTCTTGTAATTATCGCTGATAAAAAATGTACACGTTTAAATTACGTCTTGTGCGATATAAATATGTATATTAATTTTATAAATACGCTGCTGCGTATGATAGAAAAAAAAAAAAAAAAAAAAAACTAAGACGTACAAGAAGCATTTACAGTGAGATGCCTTTTAACTCCTTTAAGTCTATATGACGCATATTTGCATCATAGATGAAGTTGAAAAAATACATGACGCGTACATGCGTCATAATAATGAAAATATAAGTCTCGTTACTTACTATTAATTAATATTTAATACGACTTTTACAATAGACTATCGTAACATTAACGGCTCTTCATTGCTAATAGGTTTTTTTTTGATGTAAAAATAATATGCTGCATTCTAATGTAATTTAAGAGACAGATAAAAAATGTAAATCAAGTATATTAACGAATTCTTATAATTAATCGATAATGTCGCATTAATTCAGACATATTTTTTTTTTTTTTTTTTTTATCAAGTGACGAGAATTGAATTTTTCATAAATTTAATGTTACATGAAATAATTTGATTATTTACTATATTATTTTATTCACACAGTTTGATCTATCTTAGAAAAAAAAGTTTTATTCCAAATGTGTATATCTGTTTCAATTAAATCGTTAATAAAATGTAAAGCCAGTCTGGAGTGAAAAAATAAAACGAGCGAACTTTGTTCATGTAACTCAAAACGATTCTATTTGTTTTCATCATCTATATACATATTTATGGATAAATGACGATGTTTGAACACGCATGTTAATCTTGAAGCGACATCTTCGGCAGAGTTTTATTTATTATCAAATAATAAAATGATAACATAATATACTAAAATTTCATCATGAAATTTTTAAATAAAAGTCTTGAATATGATAAGAATCTTTAAATCCGTTATTTTAATATTTAAGATTTTTTCATTTCATGTTAATAAATTATATTTAATACTAAGATACCTCTTTTTTATTACTTGTCAAATTTTCATCAAAATTTTTACATTTTATTTTGCAATAAAAGATACTTTTAAAGATCCCCTTTCATCCCGACATTTTTTAATAAAAATAATTTCAATAAAAAAAGAAAATTGTTAGATGTATTATTAAGACTTTTTAAAATATTTTTCAGATAAATATATTCATATATAAACGATTTAAGTTCCTTTATAGATCATTGAATTACAAAATTCGGTATTCAATATTTTTTACCTCAATATACTTCTGCGTGCAACATTTTGTTTCAGAAATTAAATTACAGAAGTATTTAATGCACATTTGAGCCAATAAATTGAATTTCCATAAATATTTCAAAAATTCTTACCTTAAAAAAGTCGATCTTCAACTGTATTTAAATCGTTCTTGAATAATTTAAGATCAAAAATGCAAAAAAAAAGAAAGAAAAAAAAAATGAAAAAATTAATCACAATGTGCACAATGAATTTCATCAACAATACTTTATGAACGATAATCTTCACAAGCTTTAATTGAAACAATAAAAATGCATAAGGGATTCTTTACAAACGCGACGTGCGCTTATCTCAAAGAATCTTATCCAATACGTCTCGTATATAAATGCAGTCAGTACATCCGTACTCTTGAGTTATCCTTTCCAAACTAAATTGACCTAACAGCTCTCGGACAACTCATAAGATGTCTCGGACTCGAATTACTTTGCGCGTAAATCTAAAATTTCGAACAAACATGGATATCGGATTAGAAAATTAAAAACGTATATACTTCCACGTGAAGTACGCGTTTCTGCTAACTTCAACCATTATAATTCTACAACTTCCGTGAGTTTTTTAAATTTTTTTCCGCTGGTAAAAAAAAAAAAAGAATCCGCACACTAAAAGAACAATTACAACTTGAATACGAAATCAAAACTACCTAACCGGCGGGTTATGTCGCTTCTGTAACTTGTGTCGGCAGCTGTACGAGCCATGTATGAATGGAAGTCCAAGTGCTTTTGAATATTACTTGATCGCGCAATACTTTTATCGTGAGAACAAGAGAGAGAGAGAGAGAGAGAGAGAGAGAGAGAGAAAGAGAGAGAGAATATAGAAAGCAAAAGATAGTTATAATACACAAATTATCAGGGAGCAAGAACGACGATCGAGATACATACGCATCTGCAGCAGCCGGTTTCATTAAGAAATATACATTGCGCTCGATTGGAGCGTATATTTGTTAATCGTATCATACGGCATTAATTAATGCGGCCGATAATATTCCGTGTTATCTGTATGTCTGTCTGTCTGTCTGTCTCTCTCTCTCTATCTCTCTCTCCTTCTCTCTTTCTCTCTCTCTCTCTCTCTTTAACGAAGTATTTGTTGTCAAAGAATGTACAAGTGCTATATTTGATTAAAGATCATCGCAGCAGAAGATACAATTTTTTATTCGTCCCTGTGAAGCGAATCTGCACATTTTATCGATAAACGAGGTTTTGCCCATGTCGATACATTGTCGAGAGAGATACAATTGAACGAATGTCTTTGCACCTTGAAGACGAAGAAAACATAGTTATGGCTTTGTTCATGAATGAAATTTTTCGTCAGAGAGAAAATAGATCGTAATAAATAATGATTAAATTTTACACAAATTGTTTACCGGCAATAATCTTGTTTGCAATCTCATTAAAAACTTACATCATTTGCTTGTCTTTTACAAAGCTTGCTTATATGCCGTAATTATATTAAGCTATTTTATAAAATTATTATCTATTGATCTACTCTTTAAATGCATAACTTGAATAAATTTTTGTTTAAATTCAATTTTTACGTTTCAAATAATCAACGTTTTGCAAATTATTATAACAGTATGTGTATGTATATATATATATATATATATATATATTTGAATTTTATTTAATAAAATGGCACAATTAGCACATTTATTCTAAAATAATTTAAAAAATGCCTATTTATCTACACGGTTACTTTTTCTACTCACACAATTTTTGTCAAACGCTTAACGACTTAAAATATACTAAGACACTATTTTTTCAAGTCATTATTCAGTCGATATATATATATGTTGTTAAATAAATTATCGTGCACTTGTTTATTAATTATTTTAATGATTGTAAGTAACAGCATTTTCTTTATTTTATTTCAGAGAAACGTATTAGTTTGTATAAACATGTGATAATAAATATTCATTGCCATTAATTATTATAATAAATCTACAAAATTGTTTGTATATACATATATTCCATTTTGAAACTTTGCTATAATTTAAATAAAAAAAAAATACAAGTATTATTTCAAAATATTATAGAAACATAAAGAATTTATTACAATCGAAAGAATTATAACCTAATTAAGAAAAAATCAAGAATAAATCAATTAAAAATTTTAATTCATTAGCTTTCAATCATTCAAAAAAAAGATGCAAACAAATTATTTTTTATATTTTCAAAATAATTCTTTTGTTTTACAATTACATACATTTTTCCATTAATTTTTAGACTTTTAGCATTTTATTTGACATTTATAATAATATACATTTATTGCTTCTGTAAAATCTGTGATGAATTTGCGGAAAATTTATCTATATACTTAGAAAACTTTTGCAACATGCAAGATTTTTTTAATCACTTCTTTACAATCACTTTATTCTAAGAAATATTTATTTAGTTTATTTTCGGAAATTGTTTCTCTTTTATCCTTATATCGAACTGTGTTTACAAAAATATTGTTAAGCAGTTTGATATTCGGCACTATTACATGCAATGCAATTATAAGAGTAATTTCTTGCAAATAATTAATGAACTTGCTATTAATAATACATTATTAAAGTAATTGAGGCACGAAATAATTTTATTAATAATTTTTTATTGTTAGTTACGTAATATTCTTATTTTTATTGTATTAAATCATAAAATTTTCAGTTTATATTAAATTTTTCTATTTTTTCAATTTTTTTAGTGATTTTTGTAAACGTAATATACCCAAACATGCTTTCAACAATATTAAGTAAGTACAGGAAACAGAGAAACGTGTAGGCATGAAAAATATGCAAAACGATTAATTCGCACGTGTAACAGCATCAAGTGGCTTGATTGCTACAAATTCGCTGATAGAGTACGCAACTTGATCATTGAAATTAGACGATGACTCTTTCGAGGTCTAAGTCTTCTCCTCATTTCGGATAAGTCGATGGTTTAAACATTTGTTAAGAATGAATAAAATCTCGTACAGTTACCAGCCATTACTAACGCATAAAGCACGGAAATCTCCAGAAGCTTTTTCGATAAGAATAATCGAGCGTTCACTGGATGGATAAATAATACCCAAGCAAAAATTTTGAATTTATTCCGAGGCGTCGGAAATTTTCGATCATTTGAGGATAACGGACTCGACGGACAAAAGAAAATTATCACTGAATGCATTATTCATTGATTATTGTTGTTACTTGTGTTACGCGGCATCCGACCCGCGAATACTATATAACAAAACGATATATATTTATGTGTATATAGATATATGCATATATATATCATGTTAGATTTGCATTCGTTTGTTATTGACTTATCGTACTAGGTGTATGCAAATGAAAGTGCCTTTTTTTCTTCAAAAATACATGTTTATTTCGAAAAAATGGTTACAAATTCAATCTTCGAAGTAATTGCCATCGCTAGCTACACATCTTTCCCATCTCTCAGGCAATTTATGGATGCCTCGCCAAAAAAATTGTTGGTTTTTTGATGAAATCCAGTCATCGAGCCATTTTTGGACTTCTTCGTAGGAATTGAACCGTGAATCGTTCAGTGCGTGTCCCATCGATGAAAACAAATAGTAATCGAAAGGCGCCAAGTCTGGTGAGTAAGGCGGGTGGGTTAGCGGTTCCCAGCCGGAAGCGTTTACCAAATTTTTATTGACCAATGTTCGATGTGGCGATGCGTTGTCATCTTGGAAAATAATTTTGTCGTGCCTCAATTGATATTCTGGCCATTTATCGCGTATGGCATTGTTCAAATCGGTCAATTGTTGATTGTAGCGTGCACCAGTAACAGTTTCACCAGTTTTTAAGAGGTCATACCAGATAACGCCACGCTGATCCCAGAAAATACAGAGCATGGCCTTCTTTCCGAAGCGATCCGGCCTTGGAGTCGATGTGGGCGCTTGGCCTGGGCTGACATATGATTTTTTACGTTTGGGATTTTTGAAATAAATCCATTTTTCATCGCCAGTGATGATTCGATGCACAAAACCCTTTCTTTTTTGCCTGGCCAGCAGCATTTCACAAACGGATTTTCGGTTTTCTTGCTGCCTTTCATTCAACTCGTGTGGCACCCATCTACCGACTTTTAAAATCTTCCCCATGGCTTTTAAACGGCGAGAAATGGTTGATTGGTCAACATTTAATTGTTCTGCGAGCTGTTGCTGCGTTTGGCCATCGTCTTCATCCAACAATGCTTGCAATTCAGTATCCACAAATTTTGACGGAGCGTGGCCGCGTTCTTCGTTTCTCAGATCAAAATCACCATCACGGAACTTTCGAAACCACTTTTTGCAATTGGATTCACTAAATGCATGGTCCCCGTAAGCTTCTACAAGCATTCGATGAGTTTCAGCCACGGATTTTTTCAAATGAAAGCAGAAAACTAATGCTTCCCGCAAATGAGCACTTTGTGGCACAAAAATCGACATTTTTAATACCAAAAAAATATGCGTTGATGTTTGAAACTTGTAATGTTATGAATTGAATATTGTTGACAGATGCCAAAAACATAAAAAATGACAGTCGATACGGTTTAAAAGTTCATACATGTGTAGATTTAGCTATTGGAATACAGAGGGCACTTTCATTTGCATACACCTAGTAAAAGAATAAGAATTGAGAATGCATTGTTTATAAAAAACATGTGCACATTGACTATTAATTTTTCCAATTTTATAAGAATTTTAAATTAATAGTTTAACGTTTGTCCTCATTTGTATAGTAGATATTAACCATCTGATATTTATCAATCAAACGACAAAAATATACGTCTTTGTTTATTGTTTATAAAGTTCATTTAACGACGTTTAATACATTAATCAAGAAAATTAATCGATCATTGCGATCAGCTTAGTTTAGAAGATTAAATCCAATCTTTTTTAACCTATTATGCAACAACCAACAAATAAAATGATCTTAAGACAAATCGAGTAGTGACTTGAGTTGTCCTTGCCACGATAGACTTGAAGCATGTGTGTTCATTTTTGAAAATTTGTGTGCGAATTCTCATATTACATTATAAAACGCTTTCAATGATTCTGTTAAAAAGGATATGCTTTAATAAGATAACTCGTAACCTACTATCTTAAATTCGACTGTAATTGGATTAAACTATCTACAATTAGTCGGCACAAAGTCTTCATATGATTCATACAAAAGTAGAAACGATATTATTAAATAGATTTAATAAAGATCGTAATCATCGTGTACATTTAATGTTGTCGTGATAAATTTATAAATTTTAGTGGAAACAAGTTATTAATTTCTATTCCTACTTCTATTCACTTTTTTCAAATTTATAATTCATTTTAATAATGTAACGCAATAAATCTTTTATCGGAAAATAATGTTTTTTTGCTTTCAACTATTTAAATTTGAAAAAATATTAACAAGTATAACTACATCATTAATAGATTTATCTTCCAATTATTAAAATCATTTGAATTTTTCGTAAAGATGTTTCATTATTTTAATCCCATGAATGAGTGACGCTAATTGTAACATTAATTTAAAACCTATTTTTTTTCAGCAATAACTCATAACATATTGTCGTTACGATTGTAATATGAACTTACATAAAATATTGTGTGATGTTTACTCGTGTAACGATTTATGACGTATTGTATATTTATTTTATTCACAAATTTTTTCTTATTCACAAGCTTTTTCTAAAATGTTTAATAATAAACCATTATGTACTTTAATAAATATTAAATAATAATTATTCATCGTTACATTTAAAATTATTCTATTGTTTAACGTAATGTAAACTCTTACGAAAAAATACGAAATTGATTTAAATTAAATGTAACAAATTATACCGTTTTTTCTAATGCGTCACTATGAAAACAGTTATAAATTTAAGAAAACTTCAGATTTTAAAAGTAAGTTCACAAATCTGTGATAAGAGCTGCTCTTAAATAACCAAGCATATAAAGCAGCGGTACTTTTCTTCAAAGTAGAACTTTTATTGTTATTGTTGCTATTAAAATATAAAAAAAGTAACGTCGAACATGCCAGATTAGTTATATTTGAATGAATAATTAAAAATTTGATTGTTTAAATAAAAGAAAAATTAAAATAAACGTCTTGTACTTTTGTGTATAACAACAATAAATTTTTCACTTTTTTTTACAATAGAATTTGTATATTTGCTATCTGTTACAACGATGCAACTATTTTGTGTCACTGTGGGATTTTCTTGGCAAGATTTTCATGATTTACCTCTATCTGAGTTAAAAAAGATAGTAAATAACCAAGGAAATGATTTTATCGAATCTAATATCAGAAAATTTACAAAAGATAAAAAAATGTCTAACGACGAAAACGATTCCTTTGATTCCTCTATAACGCGAGATTTTAGGAAAGAATTTTTATCCAAAATATTACGAAAAAAATGACAATTCTTCATAAGTATCTGCTAAATATAAAAGTGCAGAGGATGAAAAAAGTGAGTACAATCATAAATTAAAATTAGATATGACTGAATGTGATCGTTTAAAAAGAGTGCAAAGAATTTCTAGAAATATAAATGATTTTGCTATGAATAAAATATTAAAAGAAACTATAGTTCAAAGATGGAGAGAAATGGACACGTTTATTAAATTATTATTAACTGACAATTATCGGTACGTTAATCAAGTACTTTTAATAAAAATATCTAAAAATAAAAATGTAAAGCATCTTGAAGTATTTAGATTTAAAAAAAAGCTTTTACAACTATATTATACATTAAAAAGAGAGATCATTAAAATTAACTAATTCCGAGTACAATGATTCTAATGATTCTAAGATAACTCAAGAAAATAATACTGTTAATGATCGACATTATACTCGTGGTAATAAGATAGAAAACGCTAATCAATCTACTCTTGCTATAGATAAGTCAAAAAATTTATTAACAACAAGAAGGTATGTTCAAAATACTAATAGTATTAATCAAAATGATAACATTTGTAATGATATTGTGTACGTGAATCATGATGCAATAGTTGTTGATCTTGAAAATATAAATAACAATAATCAAGATAATCAAACTGCGGAAAAAATAACATCTGAAGCCATCTCCAATCAAGAATACAATGGAAAATCAACAAATATGAATAATTTTACAACTACGTACAAATCGAAGACAGATAGTAATATGATTATAGATAGGAGTAACTATAAAATTCTTCATTCGCTTCTTAATATTGTAAATAGTGGGAATCGCGATGTCGAAATTATAAATATCAGCGAAACATCTGTCAATTTAGAACTAGTTCAAAACAAATCAGAATCACTTACAACACAAAGTATCATAAATAATAACAACTCCACTGAAAATAACACTTTCAATTCAAATATAGAAGCAGCGGATCAAATAAAAAATAGTTCTTTAATGAAAGCTCTCAATAATTTAACAGAAGCTGCAATCAACCAAAATTTTGAAAGGATAAAGATCTTCAAAATAACTACATCTAATCCTTTGAAAAATTACTGCATACGACAAAGCAATAAATGTTTATTTTAGGACTGATAGTCATAAACAAAATCTTAAAGATGATAAAGAAAAAGGTCCTGATTAATATTTTCTATCCGGAGAAGTTGGAATATATGTAACAACGGAATACAACTCCGAAAATCTTCTGAAGCTACTTTACAAAATCTGACAATAAATAATCAGAAAATAGATGATAAAAAAATTGAAAGTCCAATTTTTTTGACCACTAATAAAGTCGATGAGAATAAACAACTTTCTAGCGTTAAAGAATTTATTATAACCACTATTTTTAATGATACTGATAAAAATGCAATAGTAATACACGTGCTAAATAATATTTTGGAAAATACTGGAACTACAGATAAAAACGGTTCCCTTAAAATTTCTAACGTCGATGAAAAATCTTTAAGCAAAAAAAGCAAAAATATAAATGTACAAAAAGAAACTATATCAATTAATTTTAATGTTAACGATTGTACTGATAAAAATGTTATTTCAGTCGATTGCGAATCATTAATAGAATCGTCGATTGATAAGTCTAAAAATTCAAATGCAAATAACAATTCAGAAAAAACTTTAAACGATCAATCAAATATTTTATTGCCAGGTGTACCTCCTAAATGTTTACCATTATTTATCGCGCAAGACGGAACTATTAAATTAGATTAGATTAAAGTCTATTTCTAATGAATCCCGTCAAATACCGGATGCTCAAACTTTGAAATTATGTACGACTTTAGCGCAAATTATTATAAAATTGAACGATAATAAAAATATCTGAATGTAATATAATCGATTATTGTGAAGTTAAAAATTTAAAACGTGAATTTCTTTTGTAAAGTAAAAATATGTTTAAGGTGTAGCTTTTAATAAAAACTAAATGGCAAATTGAAATAAATTATTAGATTTTGTTATAGGATAATGTATAAATGTCTCGAAAATGATTTTAGAATTTAAAGGTTTATAATATAAATTATTGAAACAAATTACAACTATTAAAGTTTTAATAAAAGTTGTCTATGAAAAGTTATTTAAATTATGTAATCTAATAAATTATAATATTATTTTACAAAAAAAAAATAATAAAAAAAACATCTTGAAGAATTTGTTTATAAAATAAATATACGATTTGTTAATTTTATATTTAGAAAAATTAAGTGTAGAACTATGCAATTTTGTAATTATTAAACTTTAACTGTATTTTTATGATTTTCATGTGGAACTTTTTACGTTGATGAAAAACATCAATGTAATTTCGGATATAACAATATCGAATAAAGTGGAAATATTAATTTCCACGTCTTGATTTCGATGTGCGATAAAAATTCATATTATCTTAAATACTTTTTATTATGACTTTTCCTTAGCGTAATAAAATTATATAAATTACTATAAAGAATAAGTTAACAAAATAATTTATCTTAAATTATAATCTTAATAAATACATGATGTTTTCCTATTGTTCAAAATATAAATAATATATGTTAGTTAGTAATAAAAAAATATAAAGCCAATATCAAATATTTTGCCAAAACTATATCAATCGATCAACATAAAAACTTTGCATAATATAAAATATTAGTACGTTTTCAAGATACGTACTATCAAAGCGTCTTCAACAAAACTGATTCGTTGTCTATATTTAGTTAAATACAGCGTTGTATGTAATAGTGTTAGTTGGTGTATATCTTAACGAAAGACAATTTCTTCAGTCGGTGACAGTTCGTTGAGCGAGAGCAAGTAAAAATGAAGAAAGAAATAATGTTTAATTTCATTATTTTAATTTTAACGGCGTTGAGCATTAATTTTACTACAGCTGTTGCTAATGGTGATGTAAGTTTAATTCTTTTTACAATTAATCAAAGCAATTATTTATTTTCTCGACATTTAAAAAAGAAGCTACGTATCTTATATTTTTTTATATTTCTTTTATTGATTAATAACACGTCATTAATTTTATTTGACAATGATTTTTTTTTTTTTTTTTACCGCGCATTAAAAATAATATTTAAAGTTTTTAAATGATAATAAATCATAACGATATATACTTAATCTTATTATAATAAATGATTTTGATTTTAAGCCATTTAAGTTTATTATTATACGCGTTTTTAAAATGAATTAAAAAATAAAATTTAATCATATTTAAAAAATATATATATATATACTTATTTATCATTTAATACATAATAATAAATAAGTTGAAACTTAGCTTTTTATATATTAGCTATTTTCTGATAAATGATGATAAGTAACGCAGATAACTAATTTTTATATTGGAAAAATAAATATTTTAACAATCTTGATTATTATTCTTTTCTGTCATTTTGTTATCGAAATTTTCACATGAAAGTTTATTAAAATTAAAATGAAAATAAAATTATTCTTTATAATTCTATTATGTAATATTTACAGATCGTTAACCGCACAAGTTTTGCCATAGATTTTGATAATAATCAATTTCTACTTGATGGAAAGCCATTCAGATATGTCAGCGGTAGTTTTCATTATTTTCGAACGCCTAGACAAAATTGGAGGGATAGGTTTCGAAAATTACGAGCTGCTGGATTAAATGCTATTTCTACGTAAATTTATAATCAATAAAATATTGTATTTGTTTGATTTTTTCGATAAAAATATGATAATAATTAAATGCTGAGCGTCAAATTCTATATCAATTGAAAATATATAAATTGAATTAAAAAATTCTTAGGTACGTTGAGTGGAGTTTACATCAGCCCGAACCTAATAAATGGTTGTGGGATGGAGATGCCGATATCGTTGAATTTATTAAGTTGGCACAGGAGGAAGATCTCTTTGTTTTATTAAGACCCGGACCATACATTTGTGCCGAAAGAGAATTTGTAAGATCTTATTTATATAATAACTAACGTTTTATTAATATTTTGCTAAATATTTTAAGGGAGGTTTTCCGTATTGGCTGCTGAGTCTTGTGCCTGACATTAAATTACGAACCAATGACGCGAGTAAGTAAATTACCAATCGATAAATTTAAACGTGTAATTTTTAATTAGCACAGTTTTGACGATAGGATATTTAAGTTACGCCGAGGAATATCTAAATCAACTTTTAACAAGAATAAAGCCACTTCTGAGAGGCAGAGGAGGACCAATCATAATGGTTCAGGTATTCGTTACATTGTTTAAAAGTTAAAAATAAATAACGTATCGTGCAACAATTAAACATCTCGTTAAATTAATAATTTTTAGGTGGAAAACGAATACGGAAGTTTTCACGCTTGCGACAACGATTATATGAACAAATTAAAAGATATTATAAAGAGTCACGTAGGAGACGATGCTGTACTTTATACGACCGATGGCTCGTACAGACAAGCATTACGTTGCGGTCCGGTATCGGGAGCTTACGCTACAATTGACTTTGGTACGTCTAGTAACGTAACCGCAAACTTTAAATTGATGCGAGAATTTGAGCCCAGGGTAAGTTACACGCTGTAAAAATATCAAGCTAAATGATAAAATTTAATTTTATGCTGTTATAAAATCTTTTATCCGCGTATATTTAAGGGCCCGTTGGTTAATTCAGAATTTTATCCCGGATGGTTATCACACTGGGAGGAGCCTTTTCAAAGAGTTGATACTCATAATACTACGAAAATTCTCAACGAAATGTTAGCGCTAGGTGCATCTGTTAACATATACATGTTCTATGGTGGAACTAATTTCGCCTTTACGTCAGGTAAAGTATAATGAGAATAAATAATTATTAAAATTAATCAAAATAATTTTAAAAACAACAAACAGCAAAAAAAAAAAAAAAAAAAAAAAAAATTACCAATAAATGAAAAACACTCAATAAGAAAAAATTATTTTTCTAATTAGGTATTCTTAGAAATATAATATATTTTGTGTGGCACATTAATAAAAGCCATAAAAGTAGATCTATATTAACATTTCAACAATACAAAAAAAAAAAAAAAAAATATTAATAAATCAAAAATAGATAACTTTTTTACTTAAAAATATTAAAAATTTTATTTCATAATTGGTTGTCAAATATTTCAGTGAATTTAAATTATATTGTTTTATTGTATTATTCTGCAGGTAATCCAATTTTTTACTGTTTTTTTTTTTATCGGTCTAGTACATAAACGATAATCATTATCAAGTATTTTTTATTGCACAGTCATTAACGTTATCTCGAATCGCATTTATAGATAGATGAACTAATCGATTGCAATAATAAACAGTAAATAATGAAATTTCCTCGAAAATTTTTCAATAAATCTTTATGATTTTTAGGCGCTAGCATATTTGACAACTATGTCCCGGATCTTACCTCCTATGATTATGATGCACCATTAGATGAAGCCGGAGATACCACTCTAAAATATTTTGAAATAAGAAAAACAATTTCTAAGGTATCGTATATCGTTGGAGTTTACTAAAAATTTAATGCATGTGTAATTGTTGCATACGCGGGTAAATATTTATTCAGAATTTGCACAATTGCTGGATAATTATTCATCGTCATCAATATCAATTTTTTATTCATTTTATCGAACTCTGCGTATTTATTACTTTTATATTATTCCTTAAAATCTGCATTAAAACCATTACTACTAATAGCATTAAAATTAATATATAATTTATATTATCGACAAATCATTAATTCATTTTTAAATTTCAAGTACCTTCCATTACCCAACATACCAATACCACCAATTTCTATAAAAGGCGAATACGGTACGGTATCGATGCGACCGGTTCTCCATTTGTTCGATCCACAAGCCCGCAGTTTATTCGGCAAACCGACAGTTCACGCCATCGAACCGCCGACTTTTGAAGCCTTAAATTTACCTAATTGGTTGGTTCTGTACGAGGCTAATCTACCAAAAATCGAGAGCTCGAAACTAAGCTTGATTCTAAATGCCGTGCCAAAAGACAGAGCGTTGATTTATTTGGATGGAAAATTGTCGGGAACTCTCAGTAGGTCGCATCAAGTTCGAACTATATCGTTGCAAACTTTGGATGCGAAGAAAATTAAAATTCTCGTGGAAAATCAGGGTCGCGTCAACTTTGGCAATATCGACGTTGAGGATATAAAGGTATATAAAATGCTAGCGAAGTTTTTAACGTATTGGCTTATAATTTTATCAAGTTTATTATTTGATGTAACGATCCAAGTTACTAAATATTGAAAATAAAATTATCTCATTCGCTCGCAACAAAAACAAACTCTTTATAAATAATAAATCAAAACATATTTATTATTTAAGGGAATATTTAACGTAACGCTGAATAACGTCAAGATATCACCATGGAGTGCGACAGGCTTCAGATTCGACACCATCTTAGAATCCACTTTGAATAACATTCAATCGTCCGTCGAGGAGACGCAAACATTGTACAACGGACCGCAGATCCTTATCGGACATTTTGATGTCACGGATGAGCCAAAAGATACGTATTTAAACACGGCCAATTGGGGAAAAGGAGTCGCTTTTGTAAACGATCACAATATCGGCAGATATTGGCCTTTAATTGGACCGCAAATAACGTTGTACGTTCCGGCTGCTTATTTGAAAAAAGGAAGGAACACGTTGGCGTTGGTAGAATTGGAATACGTTCCGAAAAATCGCAAGATTCATTTTCAAACCGTTCCGATATTGGATTATCCGAAAAAAATGAAGTCGTCGCAGAACGAGTCAACTGAAGGGCCGTAAGGACTTGCCGACCATCTTGCGATGTATATTAATTTTTTCTTTCGTTTAGTTCAACCCCACAATAATACTTTTAGGATCGATGCGCAAGAATTCACGATTCTCGCAACAGTTTTAATAAAAATAGCGGGATTACGCAACATTAGTAACAAAATTATATATTTGAATTAAAAATATTAAAACTTGTTTCTATATTTATATTTATAATGCTCTTTATTTTGTAATGTATGTTTATAAAGACAATTTTCACTTTAATTTTTTTATAACAATCACTTGAAAAATATTTCTATCAGTGTATCTTTATAATATTTAAAATTGTCTAATCGAATGATTATAATCGTACAAAGTATTTAAATTAATATTAAAATTAAGTTATTTAATTAAAAAATTGAATTTAAATTATTTAAAATTAAAAACAATGTTCGTATCATCGAAGATTTAAAAAAAAAAAAAACTGATATTTAAAAAATATAATTTAATATTATTAAGAAAAATAAATTATTTTAATTTCAATTTTTTTGAATTATTAATTTTTTTATTATACTAAAGCATCCAAATAAAAAAAATTGAAAATATTTCTTGCTAATTTAAAATTTTCTGAAATAATAAAGATAACGGGTTAATAGGGATATTTTGAATGGCATAAAGATAAGAAAAAATATCTTTATTTTTAAATTACTATTTTTTGTAAAATTTCCACTTTTAGCATACTTAATTAATTATTTATTACATTCATTAAATTAATCATTTATTACATTTGAAATAAAAATTTGTCTTTAGAAAGGAAATTTATGAACTGTGTAAATTATTTTTCTCTTAAACATTGAACATTTTGTTTTAACGATAAAAAAAAAAAAATTTGTATATTATTAATAATATTGAATACATGCATAATATATAATGATTGTAGAAGTAGAAAAAAAAAATAAAGTTTAATTAAAAGTATTATTATTCTTTAAAAATTATGCTCTAAACGTTTAAAGTATCCATATACAATGAATAATATAAAAACAAACAATGTTGTCCGTCGAAGCACTTGTTTGTTTCGTTACAAAATACGATTCCTCGTTGATCAAGGAGAAAATTTATCAAAATACCGATGACATCTTGTGATTTCTTTAATGTAGATTCTCAAAGATACTCTTAACCTTCAAACGTATAACGGGACACGAGCAAGAGGAATTCTGAAACTCGCGTTCGAGCCGAATAGTCTTTGTCCGAGTGAGAGTACGCGAGGATCAAAGTAAGCTTTCACGAAGAAACGCCGCAAAGAATTAATAAAAAATTAAACTGCGGATTGTGAGAGAAAAAAATAAACACAATGAAAATTTTGATAATTTTAGGTTTTATTAATATATTAGTATTAAGTGGTTTCGTCGCGTCGACAAATAATAATGTAAGTATATTTTATTTAATGTAAAATTAAAATTTTTTTATTCAACATTGTAAATGAATATTGTTAAAAATCAAATAGTTTTTATTAGAAACAAACTTTTAATGTTCAATTTAAACATTTCATTTTAAATTAAAAGTTAAGCCATTTCGTATAAAATTGACAATCATCGATTTCTATCTGTGTGATAAATCTCAAAAAAAGCTTCGCAATGGTAAAAAAAGAATAATTTATTGTTGATAGATCAAAGAGAATTATAGTTTTGCGATCGACTATGAAAATGACCAATTTTTATTGGATGGTAAACCATTTAAATACGTTGCCGGAAGTTTTCATTATTTTCGAGCTCCTAGACAACATTGGCGAGGCATACTGAGAAAAATGAGAGCGGCTGGATTAAATGCCGTATCTACGTAAGAAATGAATTTCGTAATAATTTACGCGGCAATCGTATGATATGATGAATAAAATAACGGCATTTTATCTTTTTTTTTTTTTTTTCTCCAGCTACATCGAATGGAGCATGCACGAGCCAGAACCGAATAAATGGGTATGGGACGGAGACGCAGATGTCGTTGAATTTATAAAAATTGCCGAAGAGGAAGATTTGTTTGTTATATTACGACCCGGACCCTATATATGCGCGGAAAGAGATTTCGTAAGATATATATTTAATACTGAGTTACTACGTAAGCAAGATTATTTCAACATTTTTTATTCTTACTCATAAAGTTTGAGCAATCAAAGAGATTGCATAATTTTATCGTTAGCTAGACAAGCAGTTTGATGTTTTAAATGAAATTTTGTAAAGAAAATTTTCAAATTCAAAGCAAAAGCTCAAATAGAAATTATAAACTTTAATTCGTAAATTTATTAATATTTTTAGGGTGGTTTTCCTTATTGGCTATTGAAACTTGTGCCAGATATCAAGTTGCGAACTAAAGATGAACGTAAATAATATTTGTTTATTACAAAAAATTTAGAAAAAACATATATATATATATATATACATTTTTAATAAAATTCTTATTTTCATATTCCAAGGTTACTTATACTTTGCGGAGAGATACTTGAATGAAATTTTAAGAAGGGTCAAGCCACTTTTGAGGGGAAATGGTGGACCAATCATTATGGTGCAGGTAAGTTTACTATCGAAAATTTTATGTCAGATTTACAAGACAGTCTCTTATTCCAACGTGAAATTACATTATGTAGGTAGAAAATGAGTATGGGAGTTTTTATTCTTGCGACGATGTTTACAAACAAAAATTGTACGAAATTTTCAATCATCATGTTGAAAAAGATGCGGTTTTATTCACGACAGATGGACCATCTAAGAGAATGATGGAATGCGGAACTATTCCCGGAGTTTATGGAACTATTGATTTTGGAAGCGGTCCCAATATAGAATGGAATTTCAAATTAATGCGCGAATACACGCCTAAGGTATTAAATTTTTCATTTAATTTACATAAACCGTAATATTTTAATAAATTTTTAACGAAAAATAGGGTCCCTTAGTAAATTCAGAATATTATCCTGGATGGTTGACTCATTGGAGCGAACCATTCCAAAAAGTAAACAGTAACAAGGTCGCAAAAACTTTCGACGAGATGTTGGCTTATAATGTTTCGGTAAACTTTTACATGTTTTATGGCGGCACGAACTTTGGATTCACATCGGGTTATTCTTTACTTCAACTTTTCATTAAAATTATTGAATTATTCATTTGCAATTATCGTTTTATTCATTACAGGTGCAAATATCAATAAATTCTATTGGCCTCAATTAACGTCTTACGATTACGATGCTCCGCTTACAGAAGCGGGCGATCCAACGCCAAAATATTTTGAAATAAGAAAAGTCATATCGAAGGTAGGACTATTAAATAAATTTTCATTGAATAATGTATCGATAAAAATCAATAACTAATCAATTAATTAAAAACGTATTTCGCAGTATTTTCCAATACCGAATATTAAAGCGCCGTCCGTGGCTCTGAAAAAAAATTACGGATCGGTAGTTCTTTCGCCAGTGCTCGATTTATTTACCAAAGAAAGTCGTGAAACTTTCGGCAGTCCGGAATTGGAGTTCGTCGAACCACCAACTTTCGAATATTTAGGATTGCCCAATTGGTTGGTATTGTACGAAGCCCGTCTGCCATCGGTTTTGCCATTAATTAGCAAGGATACGTTGACTCTCAACGCGATTACCAAAGATAGGGCTTTGGTTTACGTGGACGATAAATTGTCCGGTGTGCTTAATAGAATGGAGAATAGTTATCGTATGCTTTTGTCGAGCGATGAAGGAAAACGCGTCAAATTCCTTGTAGAAAATCAGGGTCGCGTTAACTACGGAAATATCGATGTCGAGGACTTCAAGGTAATTTAAATCTTGCATCGAGATTTTATTTATTTTTTTTTCTTCTTCTCAAACGTACGCTCCATGTTTATTCGCAAACGATATAAAACTCGGAATTAATAGACGTATTTATAATATTATATTTTATAGGGTATCTCAAACGTTAAGTTGAACAACGTGACAATCACACCTTGGAAGGTTACCGGTTTCCGACTAGCCTCCATCGATTATTCCGACTTCAACGTACAAAATACTATCGCTCAAATCGGCATACTTTACAACGGGCCGCAATTTCTCGCGGGACACTTCGACGTCGAGGGTGTACCTCTCGACTCGTTCCTGAACACCGCCGGTTGGGGAAAAGGTGTCGCTTACGTCAACGGACGCAATCTTGGAAGGTATTGGCCCTCGGTTGGACCACAAATGACTCTTTACGTACCGGCGGCTTACCTCAAACGTGGCAGGAACAGTCTCGTTGTGCTCGAGCTCGAAAACGTTCCCGCGAGTCGAACTATGGAGTTTCAAGTGACGCCTGTATTGGATTATTCGTACACCGATGTCAAATTTAATTAAAACAAGTTTGACAGTATTAGATATTTCTGCTGTTCAATATTATACCTTTTTTTTTTAATTTATGATAAGATTTGTGTGATTGTATTGTTGAATTATTCGCATATTTTTATACTTTTAAACTTAGCTAGCGAATTTATTTATTTTAAATAAATTTAAATTGTTTTATTGTTTATGTACTAAATATATAAAAGTCATCATTTTTCATATAACATATTCACTATTCGCATACAATTTCTTACTCAACTTTTTCTATAATTTTCAAACCTCATTCACAATCTTATTCAAAGTACTTTTTCGCCTCGATAAAACCTCATAAAAATGTGTAAATTTACAAGTTGATCTTAAAAATATACATCTACGAACGATAAAAAAAAATGTTCGAAATTAAAAGAACGACATTAATGCATTAAGCTTTCTTCAATGCACGCGAGCATCCGCACATACACACACACAACCGTAGATAAATTGATCGTTCGTTATTCGCACAAAATTTTAACCTTCGACGCGGGTGCGCTCTTTCAAAAGCGTATACTGAGCAAGCAATTCATATGGTAAAGCATTACGCGCTGCTTTCCGCGTTCGCGATCAAAATTGATCCGCGATGATAAGGCTGTTCTTCGACCGCGTAACTCTCTCTTTCTCTCTTACCCATATACAACGCATACACATCCGAACATGTCACACGAACAATATTACGTTTACTTTCAAAGTCTCGAGGGGGGCATCGATACCGTTAGTATTCTACCTTTCCGTATAATACCCTTGGTTCTCACCCTCGCGCTTTCTTTGCCAGGTGATAAATGAAAAGAAGAGAGAGAAGAGAGAGAGAGAGATTCTCCTCAGCAAGACATATACGTAACTATCCAATGCGTTTTTGTCGCTCTATATCGAAGTTCTCTCTTTCCCTCTTTGATCTGCGTGAAAAATAGCCAGTAATGACGAGGCTTTTAATAATGCTTTTAATGTATATATACGATTGAGAACTTGCCGTTTAATGCTTATTACGTTTTGACGAAAAGGGCAAACCACTTTTTACGCATTCGTTAAATTTGATTGTGACTTTTGTGCGTAAATATTGTTTAATTTTATCTTTCTTTTATTTACTTTTTTTTTTTTTTTTTTGTTTACAATATGCGGTTACTTGTTAGTGCTTTAAATTTTTAAATTATTGTTTAATAATCTGTTATCAATATTATCAAAACGTAAACATTACGACATTATGTAATATATATTGTAATTTATATATTTAACGGAAAAAATATTTGAGCATAGAATATGACGAGTACAGTTAATTAACCAATGGAAGTTTTTTAAACTTTCTTTTTTAATGCTTCGTCACTTTAATACAATATTGTACGGTAGAAGGTTCGATATCCAAATAATGTTTATTATTTGGATTTAAAAGTATTGTATTGTATATTCAGTAGTTTAACAATACTCAAATGACTTGTATTTTATATAATAGCAACTCGATAAAAGCTTACCGATACAGTTTAATGCATTAAGGAAAATGGAATGAACAAAATAAACAAATTTTGTAACATTTTTAAAATATTTTATCATCAAATGTTGCCAATAAAGTAATCTCCAAATACATAATTTAATAATAATAAAAATATATGAAATATTTGATTATTCTTCGTTTGAAAAATCATTTAAAAGTTGTTAATTTATCTTTCGAATGAACTTCTTTAATTTTCTTTCGTTAAATATTAAATATAAAATACAAATGAAGATATAACGAGATAATAAAATTTATTTAATACTACTATAAAATAAAAAAAATATATTCAACTATAACAATTAGATATTTGATTAAAAGAAACGAGCTTCATCGTATATTTAAATCGAATTCGAAAAATTTTGTGCATTATAAATTCGCCATTAATCGATCTTCTAGCCAAGGGAAAAATTTTGATTCGCTGCGTTACGTCGCATTAACTCCTCGCGCATAATAAAGACAACGTCGATTGGGGTTGTAAAAACTCCGCCTCTGTCATTGACGCCGCCCCCGCGATTTGCGCCAAAGACTTCTTTCCGAACAACTTTGTTACTTTATCAACTGTGATCATAATGTTATCCTTTCCGTTGGCGGCAGTTTCTCATTTCGCGAGAGCTGAAAGTCTTACGATCGCTTGAGAATTCGAAATCGTAAATTCTAAGCGAAAAATGTTCGGTGAGTGAATGTCGTCGTCGAATATTTGAAATCGAGATAAAACTCGAAATTGTAAATAAAATTTGAAATTTATTTCGGATGCTTTTATATTTGAAATGTTTGTGGCGTCGTTGACATTGTGTAAAGTATGCGTTAAAGCTTTGGAATTAAACGAACGAGTTTACTTAGATATGCATAGGATATAATAGATGTAAATTTTCAACCGGTGCCTAGCTAATTAAAATTAAAGACTCAAAATACAATATATTCCTTATTTATTAAAATTCATTTACTTTAAATAATATATAAAATGAAAATTAAAGCGACTTTAAAGTTCAGACATTTAAATGTACTTACTTTTTACCCTCCACACATTTCCATGCAAATATCCTCTTGTCCATTCGACCACTCACAAAATCATTTTATTTAATGATTGTGCAGTATCTAATTTAAATACATATTAACCGATAAATCAGAGTAAAACTTGTTATACTAGTATATTAAGTTGCAGAAAATTATTTAAAAAATTTTCTGTTTTGAAAGTAGAACAAGAAATACCATTGGACTTAAGCTGTCGCAAAGAAATTGAAGGAAAGACTTCGACTATTACAAAATATCAAAAACGTCTACCTTGCCAGATTTGCGGAAAAGGCTTCGACAGACCGTCGTTACTAAAAAGACACTTGCGAACGCATACGGGTAAAAATTTTTAACGACAAAATAAGCAATTAAACGGCTATAAAAATATTAATGAAAACATTACCTTTGCAAAATAAAACGAAGGAGAAAAACCACACGGCTGTGCCATTTGCGGAAAAATGTTTAGTACGAGTAGCTCATTAAATACTCACGCGAGAATCCATACAGGCGAGAGACCGCATGAATGTCTAATGTGCGGAAAACGATTTACCGCCTCTTCAAATTTATATTATCACCGTATGACGCATTACAAGGTGAGTTCGGCAATATAATATGCATATTACGTTTTACAGAAATTATCACTTTTAACTTAATGATGCAATAAAAAATTATTTATTTTAAATACAATTATTTCAACATTTATCTGCATATAAATATATTATTTTAGTTTTTTTTTTTTTTTAATTTAATTGAATAAAATATTCGATTAAATTTTTTATAATTAAAATGTTATATTATATATTTTTATATATTTCAATATATTTAGGTAAAACCACACAAATGTACTGAATGTGAACGATCTTTTCCAACGCCGGGTGACTTAAAAGCACACAGTTATTCTCATACAGGGAATTGGCCTTTAAGATGTCCTATTTGTTACAGAGGCTTTTGTAAACCAAGAATTTTAAATCATCATTTAAAACTTCATAATGGTAAGATTCTTTAGAGTATTACAATTTTGTTTTTTAAAATTTTAAATAAATATGAATAATTAAAATATTTCAGACACGCATATAAAGCCAAGCAAGGCATGCAAGAAAAAATTTATTTCATCGAATTATTATAACCATGAATGTTCAAAACATTCAGAATTACAAAAATTTACGTCTACTCCTAAATTTGACACTAATGTCAATATAAAGTCAACTATACATAATTACAAATATAATTCTTCAACTTTTTCTTACATACAAAATATTGCAATAACGTCTTATCTATAAAAATGTGGATAAAACAGTAAAATAGATTGAAATTGTAAATAAAAAGAAATATCAAAATTTATCAAAATAGTCATTTATTCAAAAACTATATTTACCTATCGTATATTTACGACTAGTACTTCTTATATTTAATATTAAAAAAGAATCGTTTTTATAATCAAAAATTTTAAACTTAACAAAATTACGGAAGGTGTATTTGTTTTAACTGTATAACAAAATACGAAATAAACTTAAGACTCGCATATAATCTAAAGCGCAATAAGAAAACTGGGCAGTGAAACGCATAAAAAATTATACATTAATCACAGAACCAGGTTCAATACCAGAATCATTTATAACATCAGTCTCGTGTTTTTGAATTTCATTTTTAGAATTTGATTCATTGCTTTCATCTGTTTCCATCTTTTCTTCTAAAATAGAATCTTTCAGTGTACTATTTGCGGTTTTTTCATTTAATTTATCGGAACCTTTTGTATCGTCTTCCATAATCGAATCTTCCAGAGTACTATTTGTTATTGAAACATTGTGTTTCGACTTTTTTTCTTGTATTTCGTCTCCCGTCAATTGATTATTATCTTCAACAGTACGATCTTTAAGTTTTAAATGTTCAACATCGGGAATATTTTCATCTGTTTCAGAACCAGTATTAAGTTTAGTTTCTGTTTCTTTTCTCTTAGCTTCATTTTTTTCATGTTCAGCATGAAAAGCTGCAGATTGCGCTGCATGGGTTTGAGAAGAAGTATCACATTTTAAAACTTCACGCAATGCCATTGTAGCGTATGCCGATGATTTTAAAGACATTTGTATTATTAATGCCTTTAATGCACCTTCTGTTAAATCAAAATATGTTTAATAATTATTCATATATATTCATTTCATATATTATATAAAATGTCTAATAATTATTCCAAGTAATTTTCTTAAATTAAATAATTTAATTACCTGGATTATCTTTAGGTGGCTCAATATTTTTAATTTCATCAATATCTGAAATAATTAAATCATCAGATTTATTTGCATAATGCAAAATTTTCCAACTCAAATTTTCTGGAATCTGAAGAATTTTTCTATATGATCCAGAAAGCGTATATTTCCTGTGATAAATAATTATAAAAATTAATTACATAGCTATCAAAAAATATTAAGATAATTAATTTATAAAAATAGAATATATTTTATTAGTATATCAAACATTGTTAATATCTGTGCACTTACTTGTTTTTTTGTTTTAAATCTTTTGTAAGTCCATCTTTCTCAAGATGCTCATCAAACCAAGATTTTGCATAAGGAGGATAAGTGACTTTCCATCCTGGTTGTGGCATTACGACATCACTTATTGTATAATTGGGCAAGTCTTCTTCAGTTAAAATTTTTACTTTTGGTATCGGTCGCTCATAATCGTTTTTTTCACTACTTTTATCATCTTCAGGTTTTAAATTTTTTTTTTTTTCATCAACATTTTTTTGATTTTCAACTTTTGTTTCATTAGCTTTTTTATTTTCTTCTTGACTTAAATTAGTTTCATCATTTTTTTCTTCTGTAGTATCACTGGTAGTTTTAACTTCAGAATTAAACTTTTCATGAGCATCATCATTAACTGTTTCAATATCATCTTTACTGTCAGGATTTTCATAAACTAAGTCGCCAACAATTGGTTTAAATCCATATTCTTTGATACGTCTAGAAACTATTTTGTTCCACACCATACTTTGATATGCATGAATGTACATTAACATTGTATTTCTTGGAACCATATCTAAAGCTCCTTGAGGATTTTTCTGCCCGCAGATATTTATTCCCCATAACAATTTAGCTTCAATCTTGTCATTACGACCAATTTTTTGGTATGCAACACATGCATTTTTAGTTTCTTTGTAGATATTTCTTGCCTCCGCTAAGTTTATATCTTGTTCACCTTCTCTTGGTTTCAAAATTAAATCTATAGCTTCGTTCCAATTGCCTAAAACAGCAAAAATTATTGAAAAAATATTAAAATTTATTACCATGTATCGATATTTTAATCTTTTAAATTATAAATGAGTTGCAAGTTATTGCAAAGTATTACCTTGAAGAAGAGCTTTACCAATTTCATAAGTAGGTATAGCAGCTATTGTTCCAAATCTTTGCAAACCATAATAATTAATGAAACCATTATCTCGAAGTGAAATCATTGCTTTCTCTATGAGGTCATCAGGAGCAGTAACATTTCTAAGTGCAATGGTAAATCTATTACCATCTAACTTTCCTAACTTTAATGGTTCCTTTTCGAACTTAAAATTTCCTACAAAAGCTCCTCTTACTACTTTTGCAGCATTCATGATCATTTTTGGATTCATCTTTTTTACACTAATCCATTGTGTAGTTTTAGCACGCCGATCCTTAGTACCTGCATAGTTAAAAATGCTAGTTTTAAGATGCATAACTTTTGATATTTGATTCAATGCATCCATTGTGTCAATATTAACTTTATGTAATATAAAATGGCAATAGTCTCCACCTCTACTTGACCAATCTTTTCTTTCATGAGATCTATTTCCTGTTTAAAAGCGAATAATAAAAGATTTTAGAATTTTAATTATTAATGATTTTAAAAAAATTAATTCTTTAATAAACTTTTACCAAATCTACTAGTGTATTTAGAAAACACAATAACTTTCTTATTGCCTACTTCTTTGGTTTCACTTATAACTGTAGTTAACTTTTTAACAATTTGATGAATACATCTTCTCTGTTCTCTATCAATATTAGTGACATCAATTTCTACAGCAGCATTATCTTCTGTGATCATTTGAAGTTTTTCCCAAATATTTTCTGGAATTTTTTTTTTTAAGTCTTCTATATCCTCCAAATCTTGAGGATCTGGTGGAATTTCTTGATTATTTAATTTAGCTATTTCTCCATTTACACTTATTTCATGGACTACAAAATCTGAAAACTTTTCTTTAAGAGTTCCAGTAAAACCTTCGGTATTTCCAACATATTCTGTGATACCAAGATCAACTTCTTTAAGCCTTTCTCCAACTTCAAATCTAGCTTTTTTAAAATATCTTCTGTCACCTCCACCCCCATAGTAATCTTATAAAACAATTAAATTAAACATTTAAATTATTTTTTTTAATAATTAAAAAAATTCAGTTATTAATCTTTATTTTAATAATTTTTTGATGATTTTTTAATTGAGTAATTTATAAATTAATGTAAAATAAATTTTATTTGAAACACATATTTAATCATTACTATTACAATTATGATTAAAACTATGATTAATTTTTTTAGAATTAAAAACTAATTTAAAATATTAAAAAAAATCTATAAAACTTAATTCTTAAATTTATTCTATAAAAATAACAAATTTTGATGTTATAAATTTTTTAAAATATTTATGCTGCAAAACTAAAATTATACTAATTTACAAAAGATCATGAACACTATTTAAAATCAAAACATATGGCTACATTCCAAGAACACAAATGTAAACAAAATTATAAGACTACTTAGTCCTGTCAAGGTTAATTGTAAGAATCTCTTCAAAATAATACTGAAAGTAATTCAAAATTTTTATAAATTGCTGTAATATACAGTATAATCATTTCATAGTAATAAAAAATGTATGATAAAATTAAAGTGTAATGATAAATTGATTCATAAATAATTTTAAAATATATTTAAGTAGTAATAATATGAGTTTTTATACATTTGAAAAAAATGTTAATTAGTTTTATGATTTAACAGAAGTTTAACCGCAAATAAATAATATATTCGTAAATATTAAAAGTAAACAAAATACTGAACTATACTTTTACTTACGATTTTTTCCATAATATCTATTATTTCGATTTTTGTTTCCATACTGATAAAATTTCCTTGATTTTTTTTTCTCGTTAGTCTTTTCACCAGTATCGCCGGTCACATTATCGGTGTGATCGCTTTTGTTGTCTTTATCAGAAAATTTTTCTCCACCACGAGGCATTGCGACCTAATACCTAAAAAATAAAAGTCATCAATCAATAAATAATTTGAACATTAAAATTTATATATGTAAGTATAAAATAAAAAAAAAAAAAAAAATAATACGCTGAGCTAATGAATGTTTAATAAACAATGAAAAATGAACAAATGAAGACGTTTTTTTTGGAACTCAAATAAATTCCAAAATTCTATATTTCAAATAAAAAATGAATATTTTATTTATTAGCTGAAAATACTAATAATATTCGAAATAAAGAATTGTGCTTTGATTAAATTCACAAAAATTACTTACAATCAACAAAGAAACAAAGAAAGTTTAAGGTTATGTTCTTTTAAAAACGTGAAACACACTGTTCAAATCTTCATCCAAGAATGAGCGAAGGAAATTCAAAAATTAACCGAATCGACTTTTGATCCTTACAACTTATGAGAAAAAAAGACAGTGTTGCCACATTGTTTATAAATAAAAATATAACGGAAAATTTTTAAATCTATAATTATTTTATAAAAGAAATTTTTTATTTTAATGAAAATCTTTTACTTCTTTAAAATTATTATACAAATAAAAAATAAAGCTTTCAAATTTTAGATAAGTTTGATAAAAAGTTGTATATTTGAATATTTCTTTTTATAATACAAATTATTCTCTTCATAACTTGTATCTTTATATTCAAAAATTATTTTTTTTTATTGATTGCATTATTCAAATTATAATATTGAATATAAATAAAACTTCTAAATTAAAAAAAATTTTATTATACTTTATGATAAATTATTAACATTTTTAATAATACAAAAACAAATATTCGCTAATCAAAAGACTATCATTATTTATAATTTGTATTTAATTCAAAATAATTATAATATATAAATAAAATTTTATCTTGTAGTCGATAAGAAAGAACATTTCTATACCAGTTGTATATATAACCAAAATATATTCAAAACCAAATAAATTCATACGAATTTTATATTTCGTGAAAATTATAATTATTTCAACTTTTAATAAATTAAAAAAATTACAAATGTAAAATTTTTTATATAAGGGCTATACTCAAACAATTTAATGTGTTAAATAAAAATAAAATTAAAAATATAATAGAAAAATGTAAATCTAACCTAAACTATATAAGTTAATGTATAATTATTATTTTATTACTTTTACACTGCATGTAATTTAAGAAAAATGAGTGAAGAAGTAGTGACTAATGAAAAAAATGTTATTTCAAGTAGTAACAAAATTCTTGAAACAAATATCGATAACAAAATAGAAAAAGAATCAAATATAAATAATGAAGAAGAAACTAAAAAGGAATTAAGTATTGTAAATAGTGATGCAAAAATTGAAACAGAACCTTCTGTTCCATTTGTTAGTTTAAAACCTGTTATGAAAGAAATACCAAAAGTAATTCATAAAAAAGATAATGATGACATAGAAGAATTTGATACTGACGATGAAGAAGAACAAAGTACATGTAAAAAGCAAAACTCTACTCAACAAAATTATTCAGATCATATAAGTTATGAAGGTGATAAATGTATATATACAGAACCAGGAACTGGTCGAAAATTAATTTGGAATTCTGAAAAAAATATATGGTGTAAGAAATATCTTTTTCCATTTTACCTCATTTTTATTAAAAGTGAATGATCACAAACATTTTTTATATCATTTAAATTTTAAATTTTTGAACGCTTGTACAAAAAATTATGGGCATGGTATTTCCTTAAATTCTTTAAATATATATTATTAACAAAACATTATGTACTCATTCTTATATTATAATGTTTTCTTTAATATTTTTAATATATTATTTTAAATTTAAATGATCATTCTTATTAAAAAGTTTTAATATTTTAGGTTCTGATGAAAATTCAGAAGATGGTTCAGTCAATAATGACTCCAAGAAAAATTATGAATTTGATGGAAAACATTATGTATATACTGATGAAACAACTAATGTAACATATAAATTTATACAAGAAAAAAATAAATGGATTGTAAAAGATGATGAAACTAAAACTACTGAAACTGAAGAAGCTAATATTACAAAACTACCAATTACCGAGGGTATTTATGGATTTGAAAATGATACACATACCTATACCGATCCAAGTGATGGTTCTTCATACATTTGGGATAAACAAAAAAATGCTTGGTTTCCAAAGGTATCATATTAATTATCCTTTTAAGAGCAATAATTTAAAAAATTTAATTTTTCCTTTATTTATTATGAAACCATATATAGTTTTAATTATTTAAGTTTTAAATAACTTTAATATAAAGATACAAATTATAAATTTATTTGTTTTTTCTATGGATAATATAATAATATAAAACGAACAATTCAATCTTTAAAACTATTTATATATTTTTATTTACTATCATATTTAAAACTATCATTTAACTATGATAAAAATATAATTTACTTTTTCATATACAATGAATTAAAATACAGTTATTAAATTTTTAGATTGATGATGATTTTATGGCCAGGTATCAAATGAGTTATGGATTTACTGATTCTGATAACACTGATGCTAGTTCAGTAACAAAATCTCAACCAAAACCAGCTGATGCTCCAAAATTATCAAAAGAAGAAAAAAAAGCAGAGAATAAAAGAAAAACTCAAGAACCACCAACTTGGTTTGAAGTAGATGAAGCTCATAATATGACAATATACATATCAAATTTACCATTAAATATTACAATGGATGAACTTAAGGAATTAACAGTTAAATGTGGATTACTGGCTCGGGATGAAAAAGGAAAAGATAAAATTAAATTGTATACCGATGAGAATGGAGACATCAAAGGTGATGCAAGATGTACCTACATTAAAGTAAGTTCAATAATTTTTTTTATTTAATCAAAAATAACCATTATGTAATATACAATAGAATTTCATTATATCTGTATTAAAAATTAATGAAGACTTGGAAATTGAAATTAATCTGCTGTTTGAATTTTAAACATTTAAAATATAATGATTAATATAATGATTGTTTAAAATTAAATTCTTTTTAATTGATAAAGCAATATATTTTTACTTCTATGTATATATTATAAATTATTATTTTTAATATTATTTAAAAAAAAAAATGCTAATATATTTAAAAAAAATCTTCTCATAGTAAATATTCAAATTTATTTCAATCATAAAACTAATTTTTCTATTGTAAATTTATTAAAAACAATCTCAGACATTAAATTTTCTTTTTATTTTTCTTATTGTTTATAAAGGTTTCTGGGCTTAATAATTAAAAATTTTTAATACATTATAAAGAATTTATTGTCGATACAAATAATTATTTTATATTAAATTTATAATATGTGATTATCATAGATACATGATTATTTACAAGCAAGGCGATAAAAAATATGCGAAAAATTTTTAATCGCGCAGTCATTCGTATAAATTAAACGTTTTCAGAGTTAATAGCTAATCTAACTACACTTATTTAAATTCCATATTTTAGAAATAGAAACATAATTTTTAAACTGAAATATTTCATAAAATTCTTAAAATACACATTTTATTTTTATGGGATATTCTCTACAGAAACAGCTTAAAAAGTGCGAATCATTTGAGAAAAAAAGAGATAAATATAGAAGTTTGCAGTATCAGACTCGTAATTTTCTTTGGTGTCAAATGCTTGTCAGTTAATTGCATATATATTTTAAAAATTGACATAACATAAGTCATAGTTAAAGTACGACATAAAGTAATAAAGTATTTGTCATAAAAATATTATAAATTAATTTTTTTTTAATCTTTTATTAATTTTTATAAAAATACGAACATTAATACAAATTACATCTCTAAACATACTATGTTAGTTTTTCGAAGGAAATCGCGGTAAATTAATAGTATTGTATAATAATAAATAAATATCATTAAAAATATTTTGTAAAGACGAACAAAAAGTTTTATGTAATAAAGATAAATACTGTTTTATAATTTAGGAATTAATTTAAAAATGTGAAACAGTTTTGGGTATTAATTAATATAATTAACAGTTAATTAGTTTTTCTACAATATTTAAACATAAATATAAATTTTTTTTTATGCTCATAAATGTATTCTAAAATAAATCTAAATTTAATATTATTGTTACTTAAATTAATTAAAATAATATCATCCATTTCGGATTTAAGGCTTTTGCAAGACAAACATGTCATACTGAGTTATTCTTCCGATAGACACGCATTAGATTGACACGCATATTTGAGAGACGTTTTATAGATAAAATTTCGGGAACTACATTCTATATATTAAATAAAAGATTTGGAACTTATTAAACTAGTTTCAGGTGTACATTTAACCGTGTTGTAATATCCTATTTTATTGAATTATTCTAAAAAAAATTTTCAACTATTTTTCAATCAAATAATCTTTATTATTATATAAAATTTATTTGAATATAAAAATAAAATAAATAAAGATATATATAATAGTTAGTAAAAGACTGTACTTGTTAATTTTAATTGTTTTGTAATAATTTCATTAATAGTTAACTGTTACCGAAAGTAAAATGTCTATTTAAAAATTTTATGACAAATTTTTTAAATTTACGAAATTTCATATAAATAATTATAGAATATTCAAATCATATAGATTTTATTAATTCTAATTATCTCTAATCAATACATAAATTTTGTGATAATAATTTTATTAATAAATACTGAAAAGTAATCTAAATAAGTATCTAATCTAAAGTATACGTAGACAAATTTTAAAAATTAATTTACCGCGGTCTCTCTTTCTAGAAAGATACACTTCAAGTTATTTATCATAAAAAAAATAATGATAAACAATTTAGCGTCTTAGAGTGCTTATTTTCCGTTTATCGACTAGCGAACTATCTTCTCTTTCGTGATCTCAATCTCAAAATCTGTCGTGCTTTACATAATTATGTTAAATGAAAAACATCGAGAGCACATACAAATTTTCGGTTAATAAAGTGTCATATATTTGACAACTGATGTAGAACGGCTGTTCTTATGTAATGCATATTGTTATAGAGATTAAATCGATCTATTTTATTTGCAAAATAAATTTGTATTTAAAATAGAATAAATCAAAAGGCAGTTTTGTATACATACTCGGCTTATTTGTTATAAATACTTGGCTTTTCTTTTTTAACAACGTAAATAGATTTTTCATAAAATGGATCTTTTCGATCGTATAATCAGCGTAGTGCTTTATTGAAAGAAAAAAGGCACTTCTAAAATCCCAGTTTAAAATTATCCTTTTTTCTACGAACGGCATAAGTCAACAAATACATCGTTAAAGCTGCACATCTCTCATTCTGTCTCTTCCGGTTTTTGTAATTCTAATAATAATGTCACCTTCTGCAGGTAACTAATTAACTACGACTTCTCATACATTTCGTTAACCGAGATGAGAAAATAAGAAAATAAGTTTGGGAAAACGAAGAAAAAGAGAAAACGCGGGATATACAGCTCACAATTTTAGAAGGATTTCTTCGTGCGCGAAATCGGCACCGGATCTGAAAATGTCGGAATAAGCGAGCTCGTTCGTCTCGCCGAGATTCTGGAGATGCTCGTCGGTGAGGATTCTACCCCCGTCGAGCCCAAAAGCTCCGTATGTACCGGGAGCTGGTGTCGCCTGGGTTATTCGGCTCTCCACTCGCAAGCCTTGCTTCCGGCTGTGACGAGGTCCTTTAGTCCTGTTAGCATCCGGTCTCGTTCGCCTCGTTCTGGAATTAAAGTAAAGGTAATTTAGGGACTCGCTAACTTGATAAAAGCTCGCTGCATAGCTTCGTTGTTATTTGGCTTTTCCTTTACTTTATTTTTTCGCGGGAATCGACGTTTCAATTAGTAGAGGATTAACAGAGGACAATTATTATAAGTTTCGAGGAAATGAACATGGAAGTTGATGAAATGTTTTTCCTCGTAGGTCGATAGAGCTTTTTTGAGTTTAATATTCTTAATTGTGCAATGCTTTCTTATTTCTTTAATCTACTTCGATTTTAATTAAAATTTAATAAAAGATTTTTTTATGATGCGAACAATAAAATGTTTTTATATTTTTTAATTAGAATATTCTTTTTATTCGATTCACCGGGAATCTTTTTTTTTTTTTTTTTTTTATATATTTAATAAATTCTCAAAATATTTTTGAAATTATATTTTATTTATCGTTTCATCGTCTGTAATAACGTTTACCATTAAAAGAAACAAAGCCGGCCGTACAGAAGAAGCTGTTTGCGCGCTCGCTTGTCCTAAAATTAAACTTCTAAGAATCCCTTACCCTTTCGGAGGCCGCGAACCTGGCTTGATTCCGTGCACCCAAATCTGATTGTCCTCGAGCTGAAGCCAATTATTTTTCTTCATTGACTTTAAATTATTTTTACGTCTTCGTTTAAGCTTGTCTCTGTTAGCTGGTCTTAATCTTTGATTTTGAGGAGCCAATGGATTTAATACGTTTTTTCGCCGTCTATCTGAAATTAAACATATTTCGATATCGATGATGTTTTTGTATGAATTTTATATATATATATATATATATATATATATATATATATATATATATTTAATAGTTTGTAGATAATAATTGTAAATGATATACATATCCATGTAAGATAAGTTGAAGATTTATTTATCAACAACTCGATTTTTAAAATAATATGATTTCATAATAAAATAAAGAATATTAATCTTATTATAAAAGAGTTTAAAAATATATAAAAAATTTCTTAAATAAGATATATTTTTAATTTTTCATTAAAAATCTATTTGTTACGAAGTTATGAAAATAAAAAATAAAATTCGTATCTTGAAAGTAACAATCAAAGTATTTATAAAAATTGATGTCGTATTGCAGAATAAGAAACAACGGTTATCGTCATCTCAACTAATACTCTTCGAAATATTAAGTAACTTTCTCTTTCTCTCGCATTTCTTCGCATTACTCGTTTTGCCGTGAAAATAGAATCCTCGAACCGGGGCGTCTATAATTATTTCGTTTAACCTTTGCCATCGCGCTGAAATGAAGTTTCTTCGTGACGAAAAAAAAAAAAAAAACAAAACAAAACAAATTTCATTCAACTTTAACGTTCGAGTCTCTCGTGATGACGTGGACGTCATCGTTTGAAAGGATTATATCGAAACTAAAATCTATTATTTATCTGGCATGAAGACTAATACGACGTATAATAAATATGTCAAATATGACGATAGATATTTTTTAGATGTGTGCAACATGTACATTACTTACTTCTCTGAATACGGCCAGCGGGTACCTCGCATATGAAATACTTCTCCTCGATGCAGCTCCTCGCGTTCCACTTGTAATGTTGTTTTGAATCCAGCACGAGGCAATGCATGGTGTAGTTCTTGGATTTTATATCATCCACAATGCCAAAGTTTTGATACAGCACTTTGTCGCCTGATACTCCCCACTCCCACTCCATTTGACGCCAATTATATATACCTCCGATCCACCTCTCGAGTTTACCTGGTGAAAATCAGGAATAAAAGGATGCCGCTGTTTAATAATTGCGATATTATTGCATAATGTTGTTGCAAAAATACCGAAGCAATCCGTTCGTTAAGATCGTTAAATAATTCGTTGAAAGCCAAGTAAACGTTTGATTGAATGCTACAAAGGTTAGCCTTATTGTTAACTGTTTATTAATTAATGTATCGTTACTTGAAAAAAAATAAACGTAAATGACTAATCGCTATTTATTTCTCTTATTGTTTTTAAAAATTTATCATTACGACAAGTAAAAAGTAAATCTTTTATAATACTAACGATCATTATTTAGTCAACTTATTAGAGAATATAAAATAATTGCTTGATATTAATTTTATTAGTTATTACGATCCAGATTTTTAATAAAAGTGCTTTTATACCTATATATTTCGACTCGTCAAAACAAATAATCTATCGCACAGCCAATGCTTCCGACCTAAAAATCAATTCTTGTTAACGTTCCAACTATCTTGCCAACTACATAAACAATCGAAGCTTACGCCGCGCGATCGATTCGATTTACACGTCATGCCTCGAAGATTTACATCATAAACTTGGATTTTACGGCCTTTCGACTAACTAATTTTTCGCACCACCGATAAATAAATAGAGATTAATGAGATAAAAAAAAAAAAAAAAAAAAAAAAAAAAAACTTACGAAACTGATCGCCCATGAGATACTTCCTCAGCAGCTTATCCTTGCCGTGATGATTGAGGACGGCAAGGGTGGCGTTACGCGCGGTGCACTGGAAGTGAGCTGCACGCCAGGGCGCCATACCGCCGCTGAGGTAATAACAGCTGCGCCGTAGACGAAAAAAACCCGCGGGACACTCGAAACGCCTCACTCCGTCGCCGTCTGGATAACCGTTGTCCACCAACGGATTATTCGCGTGCTGAAACGACGAGTCCACGCGATAGCTTCGAGAATCCAAGTGTTGATGCTGTTGATGCTGTTCTTGACCGCTCGTACCTGGAATCGTTAAATTAAAAGGGATGATTAAATGTTTCCTAGATTGAATTTTCGTCTTTTTTAATGAGAAAAAAAGTTAATGGTTACGTTTTACTATACCGCGGATGGTATTTCGAGAGTTTTACGGATGTTTTTAAAGCTCGGCGTCTTGTGGTAGAAATGCAATATGAGTTTGATGGTAATTAAGAATAGTTAAGAAAACGTTTAAGAATAAGCGTAACAAAATTATAGGCGCTGTGGAAATTTGAAAATTTTTCATCGAAGAATATATTAGATATAATTAAAGTTGTTTTCGATAATTAAGTTGAAAATTGTTATTTACAGCGCGTAAGATTTGCATGATGTAATTTTGTTACATTCGTATATTTACGTATTCTTACGTGCTTTAGAATTAAATTTTAAACAGGCGCACGAAAAGAAAACAGAAAAAAAAGTACAGACGGTCGGTTGTAAAGTGTCGGTTAAATAAGCGCTACTCAGTACTCATAGCATGAGCAAATATTTTTCTTCACTTCGTACGTGTATACCTTTATTTGTTACGTGTTATTTATTCGTGTTACGTTGTACGACTTATCAGATGTATTAATAGTGTATAACGAATACGAGATAATGTATATTATTCGTTTTGAATTTTTTTCACACGCACATACGCACACGTTGGATACTTACTCTTAAAATCGAGATAAAGTAGTTTATTAAATTATAGGCAATAAATAATTCTCGTAGTGTAATTATTATTAAATAAACGATTGCGAAAAGTTTTATCCTTCATATTTTTATATCGACTTATTAACATAAATCAATTGTTATTTTCTCGTTTTCAAGGTTTAATTATTGCATAAAGTGTAAATTATAGATTCGTCGTTTTAAAATTATAAATTATTAATAGTCCTCGCTTCGTCATCGTCAATAAAATTTGATATCAAACAGAAATTTTAATGTTTTATAAAATGAAATAGAATTAATAGAAAAAAAAAAAAAAAAAACCGTACAAAATTTATTTTACGTTTTTATCATCGTATAACGTAATTCAATAAGTTTACCGATCGAAATAAGCTTAACTCTACGTTTGAAATATTTTTAGCCTTTACAGGCATTTGCTACGTCCTTGCTTACAATCATGTATTAATAGTTCTTTACTTTTATAAGCAGCGCAAAAATAATTGACTGTATATTTTAATGTTTAAGGACGCATAATCAAAATGACAGTCAAGTTCATTAAAATAAAATGATTATTTCGTAAAAAAAAATGTTGTCGGTATTTGTTATATAATACTGTTTAAATATTTTACATAAACAAGTAACGGGAAGGTTTTACGATAGATAATGATAAAAATAAATAAGTTACAATAAAATATCTTACTATTAGAAATGTTTAATTAGGCCTAGATTTAAAAATAATTAAAAGTTTACGTTTGAATTTTTATTAATTATTTATAATCTTGAATGTGTTTTAAAAATTATCTCGATATAAAATAATAATGTTCATTTGCTTAATTTTTTTTTTTTTTTTTTTTTTTTTTATTTGAAAGAATAAGCAAACAGTTTTCAAGTTTGAAAAAAGTTTCTTCAAGTATTAAACCTATTAATATCTTCTTCCGCTACTTTAATTGATAAATCAACGCATTTTCGCGTTCTGTAAAATTCATTCTCATATATTCGAGTGACATAATAATTCATAATAATTGCGCATTGAATAATCAACTGGTGCAGTGACCTATCAATCAAATGCAATCCTTGTACACAAAATCCGGATGATTCACGGACGCGCATAATAGTCAAGCGCCGGTTTACATATTATAAATACATCAGCGCATATATGTTTACACGTACACGCCTTAATGCTTACGCCTACGAGATTAGCGATCTTCAGCGGTAATTATTTATCGATTTAACGTTATAGTCCTACGACGATGTATCTAAAGGCTCTTAACGTTTTTTATTTTTAATTTCTTTCGAAGATTTATCGTCAGATACTAACTCTATCCTTTGTGTTACGTCTTTTTTTTCTTTTATTTTATTTTATTTTTTTTTAAAGACGCGTTGAATTATCGTATCAGCAAACATCGCACACATTGATAATCCTTTTGTATTGCCGAACACAATGTATTTTCCTAATTTAACGCAAATTATCTCATTGTTATGCAAATATATATTAAAAATTTTATGTTTGGTTAAATTATTACAGTAAGTTATAAATTTAAATTTTGTTTTATTTTTTTGTCTTTACTGGTAACCTACTTAGATAACACTTTTTTTTTTAATTTACTGTAACTTAAAACAAATAAATTTTTGAATAAAATTTAAATAAAAGAATAAAAAATATAAAAAAAAAATAAAATATTAAATATTTGTTGTTATAAAACTTACATAAGCAAATAAAATATTTGATGATAAAGAACTAATCAGTTATTATATCTATACGATGTATCTTATTTTTTTTTTTTTTATAAATTACTCATATGTATTAAATAAGTACAATGAGCAGATAATCACATAAATGCCGCAGATAAAAAATTATCACATCATTTTTCGTAACAATTTGAACGATCTACCAAAAAGTATTTAATACCAAAAGTTAATTGACTTTATCGATTAAGTCATTTACCAGTTGAAAAAAAAAAAAAAAACTTTTTTCACATATTTACTTTTTAGTATTACGTTGTTTATTTAAAGCTTTTCATTTATTTATTTCAATTAACGATTCGTTCAAACAAGAATCGAAAACGTTATTTTTCTTCCTTTTCTTTCGCGTTTTCAAGCTAAGTGAAGAAAAAAAAACGACGTTACGAAATTGTCATGTTAAAATTATTCAAAAAGTGTTAACTCGACTACTAATGCCTTTCATGGCTACATTCGTAGAACGGTAGATCATCGAACAGTGACAGAAAATGATCCACAAAAATGGAGCAAAGCAAAGCTTAACGTACGCTCTGTATCGCCATGTTTTTTTTTTTGTAGACGCGGTACCTCGCATAACACCACGGCCGAGTTTTGACAAATTTTACAGTTTCGCGCCCTCGCGGAATCGCGAGCATCATTCGTCGCGCCTATTTTCGTCGCGCGCAAATAATTTCTTTACGCGCGAGCGCGTATGTTATAGCCGTTCTGTTTTCACATGCATATTCGACATGGCGCATTTACCTCTTGGCAATATAATCAGCGTTAATTAATGGCTCTTTTTAGGTACGCGATGTCAAAAACCCTGTGGTATTTTTTTCTTTTTCTCTCTCTTTTTTTTTTTTTTTTTATTTTAATTTTTTGTCGCTACTCTTCGCTTCGCTCGCGCGATACAGCTCGAATATTGAAGGGGATGATCGCGAAAATTAACAATAATAGAACTTACGCATCATCGGTAACGAAATAGGCTTGTGACTCATAAACAATGACATCAGCGATATATAGAAAGCATTTGCAGAACGTGTATGTATAATAAACTATTTGAAAAATGATCCTCATAAAAAAAGAGGAAAAAACAAGAGAATTCAATCGAACGATTAAGTTTGTTTATGATACTTTATTGAGCAATAAATTCATTTTTTATTACATTGATTTCTCAATAATAATAATATAATAATAATAATAATAATATATATATAGATTATAATTATCTCAATTACACAAACACATGAAATTTCTTCCATATCAAAGCTCTAATTGAAAGAAATGTAGTAATAAATTATCAAGCCAGAGTCTATGCGATTATTCTTGATTAAAATATCATAGGTATAACATTAATCAGAGATATTTTAATTGATGAATCAAAGGCATTGCACGTGATACGCGTTACAAGTGATAAGGGAAAACCAGACAGTAGTAGCGGAGTCTGGCATCTCTGTGGGTTAGAAAATTCTTTACTCTCGATGTTTGCCTCCTCGACGAATACGAGTGCTTGACTTTGCGATGAAACTATTTTAGTATCGACTGATAAATTTAATGTATAATATAATATCGTACAGAGAGCAGGCGCACCTTGTTTCAATCGGGCTTTCTTGATTCATTTTGTTTTCTTTTTTTTTTATTTATTTATTTATTTTTTTTTTTCTATTTTTTACAAGCAGCTAAAAATGTAACAGAGATTGTAACGAATTTCGAAAGCTATATGTTGGTAGATGTGGGCGTTTGATTTTGAAAAACAAGATAAACAATTCTTTCTATTAAAACTCTTGTAAGATCACATGTCTATACATCGATAAAATTTTTTCTTCGTTGATTGCGTTCTATTATGTTTTAAGAAGTTATTTACTTTAAATTTACGGTAGTATTTTTGCAGCAGTATTATATTTGTATACCTGCTTGTATTTTATTTTACGAAAATATGAAAAAATATAAATTTTTTATTTCTTTTAAAAGCATTGCAAAATTTATTCAATTGCACAGCTTTATCATTTAAATTTCGTTACAAAACTAAGCTCGAAATTTTTTTAAAAGTATCTTCGCGCAGCTTATAACAAACAAATTTTCTACGTGGAATCGGTTTTGCATCGTCCGTTAACGCTTGAAACCTACGGATCATCTATCGGATTACAAACGGCGGAAAATAGGCGCGTGGGGTGAAAATCCCTTTTTGTGCGAGCATTATTCGCGCAAAGTACCGTCTGCAGAATCGACATTTGAAAATAGACTGTCCAGGGGTCGAATACCTCGTTAAATCGCATCTGTTCTCTTCGGCGCGTCGATGCGGCTCTCCTTCTCTAGGATTACAAAAAGCGTTTGCGCTTCTCTCTCTATCTCCCCCCCCCTCTCTCTCTCTCTCTGCATTGTAGCGTAACTTTTGCTTCGTATATAAGCTTTCGATTTTCTGTCGTACAATTTATTAAAATTATTATTATCTATATTTTAATTTAAAATTGTAAAAACTCGTAAGATTATAAAATCAAGCGTTTTTATAACATTTCTCTAAGCAATGAATTGTTTTGATTAAAAATATCTTTGAGGCGTCTTTATACCAGAGTGATAAATATTCAATTAAATTTCATATTCATGAAAATTGTTTTTTATTATCATATCGATTTACGGAAAACGTTATTCATTGTTACATATTACTTAAAAAGAAAAAAGATACTTTTTTTTTTTTTTTCAATGTTATATATGCCTAACAATTTAAATAAAGCTTAAGTTCTTAAATCTTTGTAAATCATTACGATCGTTAACCCGTCCGTCAAATTTAAAACGTTTTTTTTTCGATGGAAAATCCAGTTCTTCGTAGAATAACTATAAAAAGTATTCGACTTCTTGGCCATATAAGCTTCCGCCACATTCGAATGTTCCAAGACAAATAATTAATTCTCCCTTCCTCTCTTTCCGAAACTACATCGGATTAGCTTTTCTCCATGCTCACTGCTCACGACACTGCTGCTCAGGCGTTCTCTCGTTTTCTCCCTTCTTCTCTTTACGTTCGCACGGGGATTTCGTAGTACGACGGAAAAGATGACTCGTACATCACGTCATCGTTGTCATTTCAAACTAACCACCCTGACATTGACCTCGGTCCGAAAATTTCTTGGTAACGACATATAAGCTTAGCTTTCTCCTTATTTTATATAAAAAAAAAAAAAAAAAAAAAAAAAAAAAAAAAAAAAAACGTAAAGTTTCAGAAGAAAGATGGGAGAGTAACATTGCGCATCGGGAGAGAGGTGTATATACGCGCGGTTTTCGCGTTAGACCAGTGCGTGGCGCTTCTCAAAAGCTTAAAATAGTTTATGCGCCTATGGGGCTTCCGTCGAATCGAACATCGTGACCTTTTGCTCGTTTTTCTTTGCATCCCCGTGACGAGGAATGCGCGCGCGAACGTTTTTAGGTTTGCTGCGAATTCCGCGATTCTACGTTTTTATGCAGTCGAAACTGTGGAGAGAGAAGATACTTTTTTAGTTTGATTTTAATCTCGAGAGATGACACTGTTTAAACTTTAATTAATAAGTTGTCGTAAATTTACGATGGTTGTGTAATAGCTCGTTTTTGTATTATGAATATTCATTATTAATTATCGAGCAGAGTTTTGAATATTATCGAGTATTATATTATTATATCACATAACTCAGAATATTAATGGGATTTTACGAACATAATGCGAAGCTGAGATATTTTTTTAAACAAATAACAAAACTTGTTTGGTGAAATTTTAAAATGTTTTTAATTTAAATAAATTATCAGTTTTTTTAAGAGAAAAAATATTATTACCCAAAAAATAATAAAATATAATAAACAAAGACACTTTTTATGAGTACGAGATAAAGTTAAAAAAATAATAAAAAGAAACATAAATTTAAAAAAATATATATTTTTATTATTTATCAATAACAACAAATAACTTATAATAACTAATTTTATAAGTTACATTACTCAGTTTTTTAGCGTAATACATTTATCCATTTTAAATTTAATGATTTATTGAATTTTTTCAAATGATATCATAAATTAAAGAAATAATTAAGGTAATATTAATCGCGCACTGGGAATTATTATTATTAAAATTATTCATTTATTAATTATACTTTTTATTATTGGTTATATTATATTGTGTAATTTACCTTGAACTTATTGTGTAGTCGGTGACATAAAGATAATCTAATGTCAACTAAATGATTCTTATAAAATATGAATAATTCATTTTTAACACAAATCACAAATAACTAAAATTTATCTTGAAAAACTACTGAAATTTTTAAATTTTATGTGATGAATCAACATTTATAAAAGTACGTATAACTTGTCACCCATTTTTAAATTATGAATGAATGTACGTACCAAATTATTGATTATTATTATTTCATATGACATAAACGGTGCCATATTTTTACTTGAAATCATGGTTGCAAAAACTATTTTTTTTTTTTTTTTTAATGCAATTGAATTCTAGGTCATAAAAATCTGTTCTTTCTTTTTTATATTTAGGTTAAAAAAAAAAACTTAAAAAAAAGGTATTCTTTCCGCGCTTCAAAACTGGTTTCACGGACCATGTTTTACGATTTTCATTCGCAGAGAAAAAACAACTATCATGCATCTCTCTCTCTGTTTCTCTCTCTGTTTCTCTCTCTGTTTCTCTCTCTCTCTCTCTCTCTCTCTCTATTCGAAAAAAACAAAAATTTTTTAAATCATTTTCAACTTCAGTACATGAAGAAAATGCGCCAAAATAAAAAAAAAAAAATTCATTCGCATACTCCACTTTCAATTTTGAAGATAGGTTTTTAATAACTTGATGTAAAGCTTACATGTGCATACCGAGAATATGAAAGCTCATATTAATTACCTGTGGCGCGCGAGAGCAGCATCAGAAGCAGCAATACCGGCGGCATGTCTACCCAATACGTCAACATAATGAATGATAACCACAAATCAATCACCACTTGAACTTAACGCACGAGCGCGTCTCGTTGGACTTTTTGCATTTTTGAACACGCAAAACTAACGATGATGCGCACCGTTTCTTAAACGAAATTTAAAAAAAAATAATAATAACCAAATCGTCTCGAGTCGTATTCGTCGCGATTAAGAGGAAAAATTATCGTTTTAAAAATTGTCGCATTAAGAAAAAAAAAAAAAAAAGAGAGAGAGAAAAAATTAATCAAGAGTAAAGAGATGCAAGTACACGCGCGTGTCAACCGTCAAAAGCAAGTCGTAAGCAGAGAGCTCGTCCTTCGTTGCTGGTTCGCGCTGAACTGAAGCTGCGACGACGAGCGTGTCGGCCGGCTGCGACAGCGCGCGCGACCTGCTGCTACTAACGTGTACACACGCACACACACATACACATACATATTCGCACACACGCACACACACACACACACACACACACACACACACACACACACACACACACACACACTCGCAATACGCGTGCAAACTCGATAGGCTCGCTTCTCTTTGAGTAGCTTTTCGTCTGTAACCAAACGACGCGCCAATTCTTCTTCTTCTTCCTCCTCTGCACATAATACTTTCAGTTGGCTCGCGTGTCCTCCTTGCACTTTTGTAAAACTCTGCAAGCTACTCCATATTCATGTATATGTAAACGTCTTGAGCGCGAACGTCAAAGGGATAACTTTCTCTCTCTCTCTCTACTTGACTATATCTTAAAAATCGACCGTAAAATTTTTACGTAAACGTTATTATTTATTCTTTTATTTTATAAATTATTGTATTTTTATCATTTTTAATTTATAAATCATGAAATACAATATTTTGAAAATAAATTTTTACAAATGCGTCCATCCATCGTCTATTCATCTTCCTTCATTTAGCTCAGCGTTGATTTAAGCGCCCGCGATGATCCGTCGATGATGCCAAGAAGAAAAGTGTCGGGGAAAACTATCGTCTGTCCATCTTTTGTCGTACGTCTACGCATACCCGGTAATTCATCGCGCGGTGAATAGAACAGAATTCCCTTTTCTTCGGTATAGAGGACCTATAAAAAAATTTTTATTAGGATTTCTTTGGCATGCATTCTTTGTAATTGTATCTCGTTTATGTAATTGGATCTACTTTTCATAGTGAAAAAGTGAATAATCTGCGATGGAATGTTATTGCTTTATTTAAATTTATTAATTTATTGGATCAGATGTTGTTTAATAGTTTTATATGGATTTAGATTACATTAATTTCGTTCATATTTTAGAAAAATACCATAAATTATGTATATAATTTTTTTTGTTATTTTGTGAACTATTATTTGCTATTAATTTTGAAAATAGTGACGTGATGCTTGTAAATTTTTATATTAGATACAAACTCGTAAATTTTATTTTTAGCGATGACTCGTTTTTATCAATAAATATACGAAAATAACGCAGAAAAATATCTTAATGTTTGAATAGATAAAAGATATAGGTTATATAGATAAAGTAATTCATATGTACGTAACTTACCTTCAACGGCGTTTTTTAAGTTGTTAAAAATTATTGGTACCTCAGAATTTAATGAAAAATTTTTATTTAAGATATATGACGTATAATTTCGTCATAATTTATTTTTAAATTAAAATTTGATAGTAAACTCACGTAAAATTTCTCACGTGATACTTTCTTAAAAAATTTGATCATTTTAATAAACGAGTAATAAAAACTTTTTTTAAATAAGTTCTAATTTCAAACACGATTATCAGAGATAATCATAAATGATTTTCCGATGATAATTTAAATAATGATCAAATTACACAAATAGTTTTACAAAGGTCGAAGTTTAAAAATAGTTCGACGTTTGAATTTTGCCAAGTCTATCCTTAAAATCACTTCATTGTTAAAACGAAGAGAGGAGCTTTACGCGTGAAAGTTCGACGATGCGCCCGTGCATAACGCCTTTCTACCATAAAAGGTATTTGCTATTATGAAAGATATAAAGGATGACGTGTGCCTCGAATATGTATGTATGTATAATCGTGACAAATGTTTATGCGAATACGCATGTGGTACTTTTGCCGTACGTACGAATTTCGTGTCACGGCGAAAGGTAAATTCGTGTATCTCGCTTTTTCTTTTTTTTATGCATTACATCAGTTGGCTTTGCGCAGATAAAATGAATGGAAAAAAAGAATCGAGCGAGCAATGATTTTGTAATCGATTTGATGAAATGATAAAATTTTTAGTGTAATAATTGCTTTAAATTATAGTGTGATAATTTGATATCGTAAAATCTTCAGCAAGCATGATTCATAAATTTAATTTCCGTATGATTAAATTATAAGAAACAATTATAAGAAAAAATAAGAAAAAATCATCGGATTTATCACACAATGTATGAATAAATATTTATCTATAAAAAATATATGTTCCATCTTCGAAAATCTATATAGCATCTATATATGGAATGAATCTCTCAGCTTTATCGATAAAGCAAAAATTGAAACCCACATCGAAAAAGTCTCCGTCGATTTACGGCGAAACGTTCAAACAGATGCATAAGCTTTACGGCTTTAACTGAAATAAATAACGAGATAAGTGTATTCAAAGTACGCTCGATATAGTAAACAAAATCAACCAACGCGCCGGTCAGATTATCCAAGAGCAGCATAATTCGACTAAAACAGAACGTAATATAAAGATTTAAAAGAAATTAAGTTAACTTTTAATTTTCGCTTTTTTTTCTCAGCCAACATAATACTACGTCTCTATTTACAATGTCGCTTGATACGAGCACACACACACACACACACACACACACACGTACGCTGTGACATAATATCGCAAAAAATATGCAGAGTTTACAAAGCTGATAAAGCGCGCACTTGTAAAATATATTCTCTCTTTCTCTTTTCTCTTTCAATGATAACAGAAACAAGCGAGTATAGAATTTCGCGCGCAGGCGTTTTCGATACGCGAGAAAAGAAACGAGGAGCTCGAAAGAAAGTTAAAGAGCGCGCGAGAGAGAGAGAGAGAGAGAGAGTATGAAGCGATGCACGAAAATTACGTGTATATATTATATGGAAAGGAAGTGAACTCGGCGATATATTCACGTACAGGTTCCCGCGTTGCTATACTATATATATATATATATGGAGTAACGAGAACCGTAGGGCCATTAATAATCCTCGGGCGAAAAGTGTATGTATACCGATCCGAGATCCAGATAAGGTGGCCGCTCTTCAAGAGCGGTCTGTTTCATGAGCGGACGCGGTGTGGCCCCCTTCTTAATTTCACTGCAGTATGTATATACGTATGTATATATATGTATACGAATGCGCGTGTTTGTGTGTATATATGGTAATGTATATACCGCAAGCGCTGTTAATGTGCCGGAAGCTTTGGACCTCCCTTGATTATTGTGGTACGGATTATATGATCCAATTTTTTCCCTTCTCCTTTGCTTACGGATAGACAATACGCAAACAGTGAAAGTTGCGGATAAATTTTTCGAAAAAATTATTATTATTAACAATTCGATTTGGTTTTTTTTTTCGGTGGAATTTTACCGCCTTATGAAAGAAGTTACGCGCGAGGAATGGAAAATTTTTGATGGAGGTAATGAATTATTTAATTTTTTGTTTATGTATATATCTTAATTGATGAGGAAAACTGGTTTTTACTTTCGAGAAAAGCTTTCGAAGATTATTTCCCTTGTATTGGAGACGAACTTGTATTACTGTTTCAAAAAATTTAATTGAATGAATTTTTTATATTTTCTCCTTAAACAATAAAACTTAATTGCAGACTGTATTAAATGCTGATATGTACGTAATTAAGTATAAATTATTTTTGTGTATTTATTCAAATAAAACTGAATTAAACCTAATTAAAGTAAAATATATGAAATGAAATGAAATGAAATGAAATTTATAGTAATCAACTCTTAAAATAAAATTTTTTACTTAAAATTTTTGTTATACCGTTAAAATAATCTTCCGTATATAAATAAAAGAAGCTGAGAAGATTTTACGCGATTTAAAAATAGAAATAAATATGAATAAATATTAACAAATTATATGCCAATTTATAATGCTTCATAAGTACCTCGGCCTTTGAAAAAAATATTCAAATTTTATGCAAGAGAAACAATTTAGTTATTAAAATTTGTCACTTTTCATTAATTGATCCCAAAGAATATGCATGAATTAAAATAATCTTATTGGATTAATATGAAAATTCCACAGTCTCTTCATAGCTTAATAGCGTCAGTTATGTATTCAAATATTAAATAGAGAGTGAATAGGATAAAAGAGTTATTGAATAATCGTACTATTAATACAGTAATAGTAAAGTATTAGAAAACGAAAATTGTTTTGGCGCCGTCTGAATAAATACGTCGAAGAGTAATTAATGGCTAGAAACTTACGGTACTATGTTTAAAAAAAAATTACAGTTGAAGAATTTTTGTGACTCATATGTTTAATTATATATATAAGCTGAAAATAAATTTTTATTGGACGTTTAAAGACTTGAGAAAAAAAAGAACTTAAAATATCTAAATTAACTTTAAAAATAAATAATTATATTTTTTTTAATAATGTTATAAGTGTTATTAAAAAAAAAAAAAAAAAAAAATAATAATAATTTATTTAACGTCAGAGAAACTCTATAATTATATTATCTCGTTCGAGCGCAATAAAGCTTAGATTATTCGCATTAAATATACATATACCTACACATGCAGCTTCCATAATTATAATACTTAGTTGGTTTAATAAACTCTTTTATATACCAAAAAACCATAAAAAATAAGATTAAGTAAAGTTCGTCGTATTATGCCATAAAATATTCTTAAATGAACCGGTACTTAAATTTAAGTATCATAACATGGTATATTGACATTACTTTACGCATTTACGAAACGTAAATCGAGAGAATTACGTCAATTCGAATAATATATTTACTCTTCGGAAGTTTCTCATTTAAACAGACGATAAGTACACGTTTAAAAACTCAAGCAGGTCGAATCTCTCGATCGCATAAGTAAAATTAACAAATTTCTCGATGGTGGATATCTCCTTCTTTTCGTACATCTGCAAAATCTTGCGCGGATTAAGACGCATACTCTCGCTTTATGTGTAATTCGTCCCACAAACAACTCTCGCAGTCTTGAGTAAACATAACTTTGCGAATTGAGCTTGCTTCTATCGGCAAACTTTGTATATAAAAATATCCGTGCGCATAAACTATCGCCGATGAAAGAACGTACAGCTTCCGTGCCGTTTATCACCGGTGACACAAGCGCGGTAACACTTTCCATTTATTTATTTTTCTCTAGCCGGTTAATCTCAACGGCATTCATCGAGATATGGATTATCATTACATTAACTTCGAGTTATAGCTTATAGCGCAGATTAAGTTGCATTTAACACCGATGAATGCACAAAAGCGCGCGATGCGTCAATGAAGTGTACGAATTAAATTATACCTTTCGACGATTTCGAATTTTCATATATCCATATACGTAAACCGCGTCATATAATACCGGCTCCTCTTTTCGTCGAACGGATTTCGTTGAAAAAGGCTCGTTTAAATCAGCAATCTTTACTCGCGCTCGTTTTACGTCCCGCAGGCAAACCGAGTTCAACGTCGATCTCTTTTTTATTATTCTGTGAGCGCTGTTGCTGCTGTGTTGTTTTGCGATAGCTTTTACCAATGCACTAATATGTATGTGTATCTATATATATATATATATATATATATATATATATATATATGCAAGCGTGCATGAATTGCTTGAATTTCAAATATCAAAAAAGAACAATTCGACCTATTTGTTGTGCTGCTTTTGAATGATGATTTCTTGTTTTTTGTTGTATCGTATCGCTCTTCATGCGTGTCTCCCTTATGAAATTCCGCTCTTTTGTTTTTATATTCGTACCGGTCTCTGAGTTATAAATTATGACTTCTTTGATAACCGATTGAAAAAGTATGACATAATAGTTTTCTAATGGTTATAAAATAAATGTATTTTGACGTCATTAATTTAATCACTTTATTGCGAGTAAAATATATCATGACATCTTACAATTAATGCTTAAAAAAATTAATTGAATGACCGATAAATATTAATTTTTAAAAGGAAGAAAAAGTGCACAGTTTAAACTTGTGTGTATGCATAGGTAAAAAATGTTCGACTTCCTTTTTCATTCGCTGTATTCGACATACAAATGTATAAGCGCTATAAATTAAAACTTTTTTTTAACGTCTATAAATACATCTAAGAATAAGAATATTTATCGACGAAAAAATACCGCCACATTTATTCATAGTTGTTTTACACTCAATTAACGAATGTTTATCAATGTAATAAAGAGATCAATTCAAAGGCCAATTCACGCGCTTTTTATTCGAGCGCCGCGCGCGCGCGCACAATTCTTTATATCGACGATTGCGCATAAAGGAGCAATCAAGCCCAATAAATGAACTCAATCGTTTTAATTTTCTCAATATACCTCGCGCCCTCCTTCCTTCTATTTTTATTTCTTCTTCTTCCTTATCCCTTATTTCTCCTATTCATTTGTGCGATTGGCTCCGATTCGTCTGGTCTCGTCTTGCGCAATTGCCCGCTGGACCGAGATTCATCCGAGTTCCAACGAGCTGCGTGTCTGTGTGTATGATGTGTATGTTGTGTATATAAGCGCTTCTCTTCCTGCTTTGCGAATCGAAAGCACGTTTTTCCTTCGATTCTTGTTTTTCTTTTTTGGCTTTACTTTTTTTTTTTTTTTTTTTTTCGTTTCTTTAACGTAATCTTTATTGAGCGTTTCGTGTAGTATCCTCGAAGAACTCTTTGAGTGATTAATATTTTTATCGATTCGAGGAATATGAGCAAAAAAGTTAATTACTCCATAAGAAAAAAAAATATGGATTATAATTATGGTAGGGTATAATTAATTGAAATTCGTTTAAAAATTGACCCAATTTTTGTTGGAATTTACCCAAAAAAAAAAAAAAAAAAAAAGAAAGAAAATTCTTTTTTTTTTATTTGATACTTTTTAAATTATAAAGTTTTTATGCAATTATTCGGTTGGAATTATAAAAAACATTTAATCTTTCGATTAACCATTGGCGATATAAAGATTAATGCGAGCATTCAAAGGGAGCGGCTTACGTTATAAAGTTATTGTAATGACCGATCTAAATACTTGAGGCGATCAACGTTACATTAACTGCTAATCGATTAAATATGAATTTTTTAAATTCCGATAACTAAATTCAACAATGTATACATTTATTGTAGATCGTATACTTCTTTAAAATTCTCGTTTTTTAATAGGTGTAAAAAATTTATTTCAACTTTTTTATTCGTAAAATAATTTTTCCGATTCACAAATTTTATTTCGACAGCTTTTGATACAGATATTCTTAAAAAAAAAAAAAAAACCAAAAAACCAAAAAAATGAAAAAATACGCGTTATTCCATCTGTGTAATACGTTACCGCGCTATTGCACCACCTATAGGCCGCACACATGTCAATTTCACCGAGTCCGATGCTAAACGTTTACAAACGTCTTAATCCGAATCACAGATGGATTTTCTCGGCAGCAGCAGCAGCAGCAACAGCGGCGAATAAAGGACATTACTCTTAGAACGAAGCTATGCCGACAGTCGCTGCTTCCAGCTTCTCTCTCACACTCAGGCAAGTCACGGTGAAACAACCTCCCTGTTATTTCCCATTGGTCCCGGAGAGTGTGCCTGGATATCGGCTTATACTCCGAGCACCGTGGAAGAAGACCCACGTCGGTGATCGCGTCTCGCTCGATGGAATTGCGCGATTGCTCGGTTGAAAGAAAGAAAAGAGACAGAGAAAGAAAGAAAAGAGACAGAGAGAGAGAGAGAAGGAGAGAGAGTTTGGTGCACCATACGACGAATAATCGTATACGAGAAACAAAAGGGAGCGCGAAGGCACGCGTGCGCTTAATTATTCGATAGGATGAATGGCCCGTTAAACGATCGTAAAGGAAGGAAAAGAGAGCGACGAGCGGACTCGGCGCAGATGTTGCGCTGCGCGCTCGAGCGAACGGATGGTAAACGCGCCTTGAGCGGGTTAGGCGCGCGCTTAAACACACGTACGCGCCCGTGTAATGCAAGCCGCATATATTGCGCGCGTGTATTCGTATCATCGACGCAGCGATGACGTGCTCTTACACGCTGTGGCTCGTAATTGTTGGTCTTTTTCGTGAATGTACGGGTGCATCGGTTGATCGTTGGTTCTTAATAAATTGCCGAAGATCATTTTCTTTTTTTCTACCCTTAGGGAGGCATAACAATAAGACCAAGGCTGTAATATCGTATATCTCGTGTAAACGATGAAATTGAACGGAAACTCGTAAGCTCGTATTTTTTTTTTTTTTTTTTTTTTTTTTTATGCGAGTGCTCTTGAATAAGCGACGTTTGTTTTATGAATTTAAATCGCGCGTTATAATGAGGTCAGAATTATTAATTGCGTAAAAAAATAAATAAATAAATAAAAAAAAAAAAAATGTGAGCGGATATCTTGAACAAGACACTCCGGTGTTTATAAAAATGTTGAAAGTCGAGTTGTAAAAATAAACGTTTTACGAGGAAATGATTTAATTGTTGATATGATTCACTTAATGTTTTTTATGAGGCGTTGCCATTTTTATTTTGCTATTTTAAAAAATGCGTTATGAAAAGATCTTTGAAATTATATAATTGTCAATGCGACTTATTTAATATAATTTTATTTAAAAACTTCTTGGGTAAATATAAATATGAATATATTCTTATTAAGAAAATGAGTTATTTAATATACATTCGACGATTTTGAACTTCTTAGATTATCTTTGATAAATGACTTTATGCAAGATCTGATAAATTCAAGTGTGAAGTATATCTCATGTTGGCAAATTAATACATACCGGTTTTTTTCAGCTTCATTAAAATATTTTTATTTATTAGTAGTTTCATATTGCATTAATCTTATTTCAATTATGTGTAGCTTTATTTAATTAGCAATGATTTTTAATCGTTAAATTGAAAAGGTTTATGTTATAATGTCGGAGTTACAATAAATAATCTTTTTTTGAATAAATTTTTTATTTGAAATTCTACACAAATATAATTTTTACTCTCTTGTACAAAACCGTTGTTTGTTTTTTTCCTCAAATATTAACGTTTTATAATATGTCTATCATAAGCAACATTAAACTATTTTTAACGCGGTTTTATGAAAACCATGAATTATGATGTGACAAGGACTTGTTTAATATCACATGAAATCGCAATTGCGCTTGAATTCTGGCTAAATCTGCTAGTAGAACAGTACCGATGAGTAGCAAGATAATGGCTAAATGAAATACACTATAAAAGTGCAATATCCAAAGTTGGCCAATGATGTCATACGAGCTAAATTAGCAGCATCTTTTTGTTTTTTTTTCTTTATCTTCATAAAGCAACTGCGATGACAATTGTTTGACACACTTTGCCCGTGAAAAATCATTATTGCACGCGATTACTTATGTAATGTCATTAGACGACAGATTTTTAACGGAAAACGCCATTATAAATCTGAGGAATTTTTAAAACAATACAAAGTGATTTTTTTTAAAGGCTTATCGACATTGAGATTTTAAACGAGAGTCGGCTTGCTGCAGCAAACATTTTTTATAAATTTTGACTTCATTTTACGAAATGGCGTTTTAACACATATGTGTATTTGAAGCTGGACATTTCCCGCCGGTAGTTTAAATAAATCGTAATCCAAACGATAAATAATGTAAAATTAAACCATTTCAGCGCTTAAATAAACATTTATCAATTGTATGTAAATCTTTTGCTTACTTAAATTTTGCAGCTTTCAAAGCAATTGCAATAAAAGCTCGTTAAAAAACTTTCCGCGCAACTTTTACGATCGAGCCTACATTTTTTCAAAAGTAATTACATATTTTATTCCCGTTTCGACGACTTAAAAAATAACAGTAGCACCACTGAGTAAATGAATACCGAGCATAAGAAATAAGCTCGAGAAATAAAATTCACATTACATACTTTTACAACGTCGCGTCGTCTCGCTGACTTACAGCCGAGTTGACCGCACACTTGCGCAGTAAACTTTTTAAAGCGAAGTTCATTTTAAATATATCCATTATTTTTAAGATTTTTTACTTTACGTTTTTCAATATATTAGAGGCAGCTTTTAACAACGCGTACACCAAAGACGCCATTTACGACTTACTCTCACTTTCGTAAACTTTAACGTAAACTCGCCGGCGAAGCGTGATTTCCTCTTTTTTATATGGGACGTTCTAATGAATTTTTAGTACATTTCAGAGTCGAGTTTTATGTTTTTTTTTTTTTTTTTTTTAAATTTGTCAATTTTTAGTTTAAGATTTCATGCCAAGTATCAGTTCAAAATATTAATTTTTTAAAAAGTTATGCGCATTTAAAAAAAAAAATAGTAAAATTTTTAAACCATTACATCTCGAATACTAGTTATCGAAATCACATAATTTTTTTTTTGTTTTTCAATTACGGCAATAATATTGAACTTTAAAAAAATATACAATTTGACTTAAAATTTTTTTATAAAAAAAAATTACAATTTTTTATAAACGAATTAGGTTTTTTAATCGAGGGGCACATACGATTTTTGATTTTTTAATGTTAAAATAAAGCTCAATGTCTCTTCGTTAATTTTATACTCGTCGGGCAGTTTAAAAGAAAAAATATTAGAGCACTTTAAAGTTGACGCTTCGCGCTTCCCGACGAGTTTTTTTTATGAAATTAATTAAGAGACATTGAGCATTATTTTGACATTAAAAAATCAAAAAACGTATGTGTCCCTCGATTAAAAAACCTAATATGTTTATAAAAAATTGTTGTAATTTTTTTTTACAAAAAAATTTTGCGTCAAATTGTATATTTTTAGAAGTTTAATATCATTGTGGTAATTAAAAAAAAAAATGTGATTCCGATAATTAGTATTCGAAATATAACGGTTTAATAATTTTACTCTTTTTTTTTTTAAAAATGCGCATAAGTTTTTTAAAAATTAATATTTCGAGCTGATACTTGGCATGAAATCTTAAACTAAAAATTGACAAATTTAAAAAAAAATAAAACTCGACTCCAAAATGTACTAAGAATTCATTGGAACGTCCCACTTTGGCCAAAGCGCGAAACCTTGAAACGTCGATTCGTCGCCGTCGTTTGCTTACAGTACTCTTGCTTATATATAGTGAAATCGATTTCGTAAAAACCTTTGAAATCTCCCGAGCTCGCTAAAATAATCGACTATTCATTCCGTTTAACTTAAAACCCGCGTAAGACTGTAGCGGCGCACACAATCGCTATGACAATACAAACCACGACGTAGGTTTTAGAATTTCAAACTAGCGCGCGGTGTAAGACAATCGTCGACGGGGAATCCGTTGTCGTAGTCGTACACTACTTTTAAACCTTTCGTCTATCGTAGGTGTACGCGTGTGTCTGCGGGTGAAACGAATGCGGAAGTAACCGACTTATTTTTCTTTTTTTTTCCGTTTGCTTTTTGCAATAGAGACCACCGCGTGTAATTAAACATCGCCTAGATTGATTTATACGTTCGATGAATCATCGCACATCGATCGCATCGTTAAGGACGAGTATCGTCGACGGTGCTAAAAAAAAAAGAACCCCGAAAAATCTCGAAAGGCCCTTAACGATTGTAAAGTTAGATCTGGCCGGTGTTTAAAAAAAAAACGACGAGACGAACGAAGGGCACTCGACGTTCCTTGGATTTTTTACCCTTCTTTTTGTTAATTCTTATACGGCGATTTTTTTTTTTTTTTTTTTAAACCAACTTCGTCATGCTTTCTCAAGGCTCTTTTTAATGGACAAGCAAATACTTTTTACGCACTCGGATTGTGAGTTTTTATTTTTCTTGGTATTTTTTTTACGCGAGCTGTTGAGATAAATTTTGGTATGATTATATATATTTTACTGCATTATTAATTTGAAAAATTTAGCGTATAATTTTACCCGAGATTATAAACTTTTTTTGCAAAATAAAACTTTCTCTTATTTTATACGGTGATGTAACTTCGTTTGTAAGTCAAAAGATATTGTATTTTTTTAAATCGTTTTGGTAGTCAAAGTTATGGTTGTAAGGAAAAGTCTTGAAAGGATAATATATTTTACATTCTTTTATATATTACACAACCTCGTTTTTCTATTGTTCGAATATAGGACAAGAACTTTTAACCAGAGGATTTTTAAGTGCAAATTTTTTTTTATTATTCCAACAATAAAATATATAACCAAAAAAGGAAAAAATATTTGTTTTATCATTCATAAGATCTTTTTAAAAACACGTTGCATCTTTAACTTAAAATTAAAATTTATTTCCTCAATAAGAATTCTTAGAGAGAAAATAATTTTTACGCCTTAATAAAAAAAAAAAAAAAAAATGAATAAAATTTTAGCTGTAAAAAAAATGTATACGTATTAATGCAAACAATCAGTTTGTCATCGAAATTAAATTTGATATTTGCACAAACGAAATTTTGAAAATTTTTATCGTGATATTACTCGTATATTAAATTCTATTGAAAAATATTAACGAGTTTGCCTTATTAACGGCGAATGGAAAACTCACAATAGTAAATTTATTATGGAAAAACGAGTCTACCGGTTACGCGTGAAACTCGCGTACGTGGCATGACTGCTAAATAGCTTTTAAATATCGAAGACTCAATTTGTCACGCTGACGTTTACTCCGTCTTTTTACCACGAAAATAGACACCGAAAATAATAAGAGTTTATTGTTTTATTCTGTTTAGAACAAACATTCCATTTTTTATTTTCATTTGCCAGAAGAGTGTTTAAAATTTTGAATTGCTTTTTTAGAAATTTTACGTTGTACAATTTTTCGTACACTATTTATGATCATGCACATGTTTATAATAACACTTTATACGCTAAAAATTTATTTCAAGTGTTATTAAAAATGCAACTCAATAAATTGTTATAAATGATAGTCTTTGAATTTGGAAGGATCCCATAAATCAAATATAAATTTTACGTTCAGGCGTATGAAAAAAAAATGTTTGAGCAATCGATGTTAATGATGTATGGATTTTTATATATTTATTGAATGCTTTTAACGTATCAATGACGATAATGTGAAATCGTTCACATATGTTTTACATATATCAAATAATATTGCTATTAAGGTAGAAAATATAGCTTTTCTTGGAAATTCAGTTATTCAAACCGTCTCGACAAGAACTACAATAAGTAATCCAAACACGCACATAATTTTAAAAAGAAAAAGAACACGATAATAAGAAAAAATAAAACACGACGTTCAAAAATTCCTATATTTACACAGTCACGATCACGAAATTGCAAGCGTCGTTTAACCAATTGATGAAGATTGCAAACGAGGGTGTCGTTAAAAAAAAATGTTTAATCAACCGAACGAGCATAATAACGAGTAAATATCATTAACTAACGCTTGAGGTCATACTTAGTTAATTGACATTCAAAATACCTCACGCAGCGAACGTTTAACACGCAGCGTCAGAGAACGAAAGAGAGAACGAGGATCGGTATGAAAAGCTCGAATTGTCGAGCGCCGTCTGATTATCACGCGGTGTTTGCCATTAAAATTCGACTGCGCGGAGACACAGCGACGCAGAGGACAAAGAGCTCGAAAGCACAGAGAACGAAGAGAAGGATAAAAAGTAAGAGAGAGAAAGAGCGCGTAAGAGAGATGACCGAAAGAACAAACAACAAGCCGCTCTAGATGCTCCATGGCTGAGCTAATAAGTCACGCCGTGGCAGCCAACTATATAAATACGAACTTCACTCTCTCTCTCTCTCTTTCTCTCTCTCTCTTTCTCTCTCTCTCTCTCTCTTTCTACCTGCAAAACGTGCAGACTAAAATTTGTATTCGTATATATACATATACAGATTTGTGTGTACTTAAGTTTACTTTTAGGGTTCTTCTTTCCCCACCACTTTATTCTTTTCGATTCGTTTTACTCGTTTTATTGCATATTCGCATGATCCAAGAAATTCGTATTTAAAGACCATGAGAGCGAAAAAGAGAAAAAATGAGAGAGAGAGAGAGAGAGAGGGAAAGATGGAGATTTTTATAGCGAGGCATGAGCGCGCGTTTATACAGGCGAATCGCCGAGGGAATTTCGGCCGATGAAGTGAAGGCGCGAAAGAGAAAAAAAAGCTGAGAGACAAGAGGAGGAAACGAGAGAGATGCGGAAGAAGGAAGAATATATATATGAAGATGAGAAAGAAAAGGAGAAGGAAGAAAAAGTGTTGTGTAATTCGAGAGCTTTGACACAGTTTTTCACGAGACACACGTGCATTCTTTTTAAAAATATGACTCGTTTAAAATTTCGATCGAGGATAGTTTTATTCGTTTTTTTTTTTTGCGTTCTTTTTCTTTTTCTTTTAATTATTGCTGCAACATTCAAATGTTTCAGTGCACATTTCACTAGATCGTATGTTTCTAATGAAAGTATAAGAAAAATAAAAAGATGATTGCTTAACGAGAAAAAGCTTGAATGCACATGTTGACGCTATCGGGCGCACGCGCGACGTTGCGCGGCGATAAATCTCCCGCGATTTGTTTTAACAATTTGAAAAAGCAAAACGAGCGAGAACGTTATCCAACCTCGAGAATGTATGAAGACCAGATTTGTTTTTAATCCTCGACGAATGCTTTAATCGTGCGCTTTCATAAATTTCATTTGCGTTTATAGACGTATTATGATTCAACCGAATATCACGGAAACGTCTCGTTTAGTTCGCTCGTGAGACATTCCTTTATATACGCGTTAGTGTTCACGACGTTATATATGCATACGTCAAACTGCGCGAAATCGTTTATAAATAGAAGCGCGCGTTTAAAATTAACAACCTACTTTTTTCTTACGGAATTTTAATAAAAAAAATAAATAAACGCTGCATCACATACGTCTGTTAAACATCTCAAACGTCATGTAATCATGTCCCCGGACATCTGTGCAAGTGGTTATTTCACACGAGCTCCGTATTATTAACGGCTAACGCTTTCAAATTGATATTCATGCGCGCAAAAATCAACGGGGCCACCTTTTATTTAATTGCTCCGAACTGTCTCGCTTTTAACCAAATTGAAATCAGTCGTACGAGACTTGCGAATGCAGAATATATATATATATATATATATATATATATATGTTTATATGTGTGTGAATAGAGAGAGAGAGAGAGAGAGAGAGAGAGAGAAATAAGCGTGAGACGTCGCGAAATGATAAAAATCGAAAAAAAGTCGGATACGTTACGAATGAGCGAAAAAGACGACGGAGAAAACGAAAAATTAACGGGGCGACAGTATAGAGAGAAAGTGCGTGCGGGAAACGAGACACGAGAGAAGCTTATAACGCGTATACGAGTGACTCTTATATGTGTGAACGAGTCACTGCGGTAATTAATGCGTCCAGTAAGCTGAATCGTATAAATCCGATCCCGCGCAAAAGCGATGCGAGCGACAAACTCGCGCGGGGGAGGATAATCGCGGGAGAGAGTCGCATTTAATTTGCAATATCCGCCAAGCGATTCAATCCAACGCCGTCTCATCCGATAATAATCTCCGTAAAATTGAACGAAAGATTATATTGGAAAGTGAATGTACGCGCTTTCAAATCGCGTTAAGGTTATAGGATTTTATCGAAGCGATCGTTTCCGCTATCAATTGTCTTTAAAACGTTAAGAAACAAATAGAAAAGTAAATCGATGCAGTTTCAATGCACACGCACGTCTTTCTTTTTTCCTAGTCGCGATTTATTAAAGTTTATCTCTTAACCGCCGATACATCGCGGCGCGTTATAATAAACCACGATAAATGATTATAATCGTTAACTGTAATATTGTTAAAATCGGAGCCAAAGTTTTTTCTCTCGTTCCTTTTAACGAAATGCGTATACTTTCATGCAACAAAACAAGAATCTAACGCGCATCACACGTTTCATCCTCATCGTCGAGATATTGCCCGCCGTTCGCTTTTTCCGAGAAAAGAAAACTCACCAGCTGGAAATACTCAGGCGCTTCCGTCACGATTTGCACGCTGCAGCGGCGATGTGTATCGTGTACAACACGATTAGGTTTTTTATTCGCATATATGTACGTAAATGCATTCACTGGGATTGGCATATCAATAATTTATAGGCCGGCATATTTTCTATTGCTTGCTGTACTCTCGGCTTACATATATATATATATATATATATACATTCGAGCGAAATCTCTGCCGAGTCGAACAAGTGGATTTTTCATTCCATCCTCCGGGGCTTTTAAGCGCGCGGGTTTTAATGCTCGCGTAAACCTGGGTATATTTATTTATACATATCGAGCATCGATGATATTGCGTATTAATTCATCCCAATTATTTTTCAATGGCTCTTTCTCCCTCTCTTTCTCTCTCGCGTAAAATATAATATCCCAGATGTATACGCACTCACGCGTAAGGGATATTGCGATCGATCGGCCGCCAGTTTTTCGCCTTCAGGTAAATTGATTGGCCCGATATTAACCTTATTTCTATTGCGTCATAAAGTTGCATTTTTTATTTTTTGTTTTTTTTTTTGTTTTTGTTTATTGCGTGTTTATTGACGTAAATTTTCTAATTAAAATTTTGGTGGTATAAACAATTCGATTAAAGTAAATATTTAATTCGTTGATATTAAAAATATGCACTATATAAAATTGTACACCAACATCAGATATTAATAAATTTTAAAATATGTGATTTGAAAGCATTGATATCTTAGAAAGGTTTAAACAATTGGAACTTATTTTTCAATGCAAATTGCCATGTTATTACAAACATAACTGTTTTTCTCAATTAACCATCTAGTCATAATTATAAGCTCAAATGAATAATTTTCTATTTATGTTTTTATTTATACCTAAAGATACATCGATAATAATTTTTTTTTTTTTAAATCGCATTATATTACTATGGATAAATTATATTTTTATTGACTAATCGAACGCAATATAGTAAGTATCAATTTTAATAAACTTGAAAAATATGAAAAATTAATACAAAATTTATATTTTAACTTTTTATTTTTAATCAGTACTTGAAGTTGATTTAATAGCTTCTTGTGAACATTTATTATTGTTTCGAAATTTTTATGATAACAGATCGGAAAATGCGTAATTTTATGTAAGCAAATTGTCTTGATTTGTCATACATGTAAATACGTATTCTCCAAAGCATGTTATCGATATGACTCAATTATTCGGTCGTATATGAAAACTTTGCGCGAGTACTGTTAGATACTGTAACGTAACAGTATATAGATGACGCACACTATTAAATTTGCATGACCCGACAATTATTATGCAAATAACAATTGATCAAAAAGATGTCTCGAATTCCTAACCGATTGCGTATACATTTGTCGATTTAAAAAAAAAATAACTGTAGAAAAAGTATTTCTCAATATGTTGATGAAGTAAACAAATGGTTAAAATTTTTATTTTAAACTAAAATTTAAATGTACATTTTTTACGCAAAATTTATAATAAAATTCAAACATAAGTGACCTGAACATTTAAACGAGTTGACCATTTAAATGAGATGACCATTTGCATAAATCTTATTTCAATACTCATAATATCAAAAACTATTATTATACGATCATTCAATCTCAATGTTCAGTCATTCTTAAAAACACAACGATTCGTAATTTAACGACGCTATTTTTTATATTTTATTGATATTATGTGCCTTTATCGCGCGATATTTTTTACGCGAGAACTTTATGTTACAATTTTTATTGTCGATTTCTCACGCTTTTAAATAATACATGCTAATTTCGATTAAAAGAGTTGGCTTACAACTCTGAGAAAAGAAATAGCAAATGAATTTATGATCGCATATTCGTACGTAATCTATTTTTACGGCTAAAGGTAATAAATTTTGTACTAAGAAATATAGTAGTCGTGAAGTTTAAAACATTCGCGAGTCATATAGTAACGTAACATAAGTTTTACTTATTATAAGAAACATTTTAAAAATTATTATCGAATACTCTACGAACGATATGATTTCTAATGGTTTTACCATAACTCGAACAATTTACTTAAACGTTATTAAATTTTTCAATTGAAAAGTCAATCGTCTTTTTTTTTTTTTTTTTTTTTGTTTTTTTCAATTTCATCGAGTTTAAGTTAAGTATCGCATAAACGTGAGCAACATTATGTTATTTTAAAAAATGATTAACGCAACGCTTTAATCATAAGATGATACACAAGCTTGACGCGAGAAATTTGAACGCGACGCTAATTTATTATTAACCAGCACTCGTTAAGCGCTGCATCGCACGGCATTATTATCGTTTTTATAAATAGCCCTTCGTAAAAGTGTAATAACGCGCGCACGAGTTTTCATCAATGACAATATACATCGCGCGAGCCAGCGTCTAAATTAACATTACAAGAGAATATATGTGTATATACGAAACTCGCTTTCTCGGTAGTCGTTTTTACGCGACGTAATACATTCGCATGCGGTAATGCTCACCACACGTAACCGAGTTAAACGTATGCGTGGGCGTGTAGAGTGAGCTGGCAAACGTCAATTTCTTCTTCTTCTTCTTCTTCTTCTCTCCTCGCACGCGCGCGCGCACGAGCTCGCGTTTTTTTTTATTTTCATTTTCTTTTTAAGATACGCAAATGACTCCGCGCAGATTAAAGCGTTCGCGACATAAGCGATTTTCACACCTATGTAGGTATATACACACACACACACACACATACTACGGTGTGTCGAGTCTTTGGTTGTGTGTGCATTACAACGATAAAATTAACCGAGTAATGTTGGTCGCGCTAAAGCTTTGAGCAAATTTTTCATTTTCTACCGCGTGGTTGTAACGGCTTTGCAATAACGTACGCCGCAATTCGCGATAAATCAGATCTAAAGCAAGTTTATCAATTATTATTGGGATAAGATTCGCATGTTGTAACTTAAGGTTACAAAGATAATCAACGATGGCAGCATGTAAATATAGATAATATGTAAGCGATGACGCGTTTAATTCGTAGAAATGATAAATTCGACGGCAAAGAAATTTAAATTCTCTCGGTGCAAATGCAGTCTTGCGGTGCGATGCGAAGACGCGATAAAAACGTCGGTGCGTTTTTTCTTATGCATCATTGGTATACTAAAAACGTAAAACACGTAAAACGAGAACGAACCATTTGAAATATGCGCGACTCAACTCGTTTCGTGAGTTACAAATATGTAAAAAAAGAGACCATCGACCGGCAAAAAATTTAGCGCGCGTTGCCTGCTATGTGACATTGCACTTTTCTTTATGCCGAAAAAGGCGCATCGATCTCTTATTTTCGATCATCTTTTGATTAAAAACTTTGGTATAAATTGCGTTGTTAAATGCAATATAATAGTTTTTTATTTTGTTATAACTGCCGTAGCTTGAAAAAAATCAATCATTCAATTTTAACACGTTAAATAATTTATTTCTTAATTATTATCCTTCTTATTAAATCCACAAGCATTACTTGTCTTCTTATATACATTAAAGATGAAACCTTTTTATTTACTTTACATACATTTAAATTAAAATTAAAACTGCTTTTATTAATGTACGTAGATGATATTTGCAAAACAATTATTTAATTAAATTCATTTAAAATATTCAATAATTATTTAAAAATAAATCAATTTATTCATATATCAGTTAATATTTTTATTTAGTTAAATTGATTAAAAAAAGTATATCATTGGTGCTTTTTATAATTGAAATATTAATTCACTATGTCTACAAAGTCTTTAACAATCGATTAATATTTGAGTGCTAGGAGAAAGAAAAAAAATTATGTTCTAGGTCATTGTTGAATGAATGAGAAGCTTATAGTAACTTGGAAAACGTTTCGTCACTGTTTGGTCGATGTCAACTTATTATTATCAATATTAATATTAATAGCGCCGATTTTTTACTTATTTTATGCTTATTCTCATATTTCCAGCTTAAAATCAGCATCAAACGACATTAAAGCATAACGATACAATTTCTAGAATCGAACATTTAAATATGAATAAATATGTTTGCAGATACGTGTTCGCGGAAATTATTGAATTTTAATATTATCACTCGATTAAAAATTGGGTCAGCATTGAAGGCATATCTTTTAACTGCATTCACGATGCACGTTGAAAATCAATAAGCGATAAATTATAAAAGATTTGCAGCCGTTAACTATTATCTATTCCGACGCCTAATTGAAGTCGCTGATTGGAAAAATATTACATTGGCATGATTAAATTTTTGTTTCTTACGTCACTTCCAATAAAGCCGATCAAAAAAATTAATATAGTCTATATAGTAAACCTTCGCATTATCTAGCCGCGCCGTTACGCGGCTCATTACACTTGGCCTTATTGTAAATATATTCAACGAAAGTGCCGTTTGTCCACTGGAAATAAAGTTATAATAATTCGTAGGAAATGCAGATCATTAACCAACATTTTTTTAAATCGTGACGAGGTCAATTTTAATGTTATTGTAATGCATGAAACGTGCACTTTGACTTCGATTCTTTGATATGGCATTCAGAATACGAAAATTTTAAAAATTCTACTTAAAAAGAATGTTATAATTAACACTATAAGATGATGAAAATTAATTACTTTTGAGTAATTACTATTCTTAATTCTTTTAATTAGAATAATTGCTAAAATTAATATATAAATAATTTAATCTAAACTATCTTACTTTTATATATATATATTTTTTTTTTTTTTTTTGTTAATAATTGCAAAGACTTATTATTTTTCAGTGACTGTTAATAATAAATTGTATAAAAGTTAAAAAAAATATATGATAAAGTATGATACATCATTAAAATTATTTATTTTGATCGAATGATAATGTCGTGTTAAATTCAGGTTGAATCGGTCGAATTAGCCCTTAAAATATTGGACGGGTGGCAAATCAGAGGGAAAACTCTTGCCGTTCAAAGAGCTAAATTTCAATTAAAAGGCGAATACGATCCATCTTTAAAGCCGAAAAGAAAAAAGAAAGACAAAGACAGGCAAAAGAAGATTCATGAAAAGTAATAAAAATCTATCTCATAGCTTTTTACGAAAATTTTTTTCAAAATGAAATTTTGAAAAGCTTAACCTTACCAAATTTTGTTTTAGATTACTCGATTGGAGGCCCGATAGGCTAAAGGGAGAGCCACTAAAATGCGAGCGAGTGGTTATACTAAAAAATCTCTTCCAACCGGAGGACTTTGATAAAGACGTGACGTTGCTTTTGGAATACCAGAAGGACGTGAGGTCCGAGTGCGTCAAATGCGGCGAGGTCAAAAAAGTTACGATCTATGATGTAAGTTTTTAAAAAGACAATAAAGTCGTGTATTTTTTTAAATAGTTCGTACGACTCTTAAAACAGCGGGTAATCGGATCCAGCAATTTTTTTTTTTAATACGCGCGATGATGATGATTTTTTAACTTGGCTCAAAGACGTGCGATTATTGGAACTGGTCGGAAAAAATTAAATGTCCATTTGCATGATTAACGCGCGATCTTGCTTTAAATTTCATAACGTCTTTCTTACGCAAAGTTATTTCGATCTGCATTTTCATTTGTAACGTTTAGTAAATACTATTTCATTTACAAATGAAAAACTACGTAAATAGTATTAACAAAATTGAAGTCGATGTACTTATTGACTTCTGATAATTATATCTAAAAGCGGTTTTTAAATTACGCATTATTAATTTTTTGAATTATGACTTCTTTAATTTACATTTTCTAATTATAAATGACGATAACTGTCCCACAAAATAAAAAAAAAAATAAAAAAAAAAAAAAAAAAATAATCGTCTATAATGAAAGAAACTTTGAAATAGACTCGAAAAATAAATTTTTTGTTTCAACTTAAATATTTGATCAATACTTGTCCGCTAACTAAACTTTTACGCACCGAGATGGAATTCCAAAATAAAGTGAAATTCTCACGGTCAAGATACCGGCGCGTTCGAGCGCGTTTGAAAATTACGTGCTTGGAAAATCTAACGCTGGAATAGAAACATGTGCCTTGCAAAAACATATCGAATTTGCAATTTCAGCGACATCCCGAGGGCGTGGTGCAAGTAACATTCAAAGAGCCCGAAGCAGCTCAAGCCTGCATACAATTATTGAATGGACGATGGTTCGGTCAAAGAAAAATAACCGCCGAAACGTGGGATGGCAAAACTAAATATAAGTAAGTGTATACATACCTTTTCGTCATGCTTTATTATCTCGTTAAATACCTATTTACGGATTGTGTAAAAACGTCGATGGTAATTTCACTACCGTTAACGTCAACGAATCAAATGTTTTATTTCGTTTTCGCAGGATCAGAGAAACGGAAGAACAAATCGAAGCGAGAATTAACAAATGGGATAAATTTTTGGAAGAGCAAGAGGAAGAGGGAGAAAGGGCTAGAAAAAAAGAAGGAAAGACTCATTCCGAATCGTCGTGCACTACAGAAATCGTTTAATTATGCAGTAATGCTCGATGAAAATTTTTAAATAAAGACATAAAAATAATAAAAAATAGTCGATGCGCATTGAAATAGTTCTATAATTATTTAATGAAACGATAATGATAATGGTTCTTCTTCTGGTAAGAAATCATTGTGATAATCGCTTTAAATGATGATCAAATAGCAATGAAGAAATATTGCTATAAAATTAAAAGAAAAGAAAACGTAGATAACATCGTACAACACACTTACCGTCACGAGACTTTAAATTTTTTTTCATTTTATTTGCAGACAAATTTTTATTTATAAACATTTAAACAAACAACATTGTTAACACAATTTTATATACTTACGAATTATTTTAAAAATAATGACATTCTTAATAATTATTATAAAATTATTTTTAAAACAATTCAAAATTTATTTACGAATAATTTTAAATATAATTAAAAGTTTTTTACCTACAAATAAAAATTATCACATACTAAAATGATACAAAAGGTATCGATATACACTACCGTTCAAAAGTTTGGAAACAGTATGGTAATTTAAATGATAACGACAATAAAACACGTAAGTCATGATTTATTACACTTAAATCTTAATCAAACGTTAGATTAACATTCAGTAAAAAATATTCAGTACAAATAAATGCAAAAATAATATATTTTTGTGGTCATAAAACACGTGTGCCGATCTATTTTCAAGATAAGGAATAACTGCTAAGAAATAAGTAATTTTGTTCATTATTGTTATAAACACGGTCATAATAATGAATGAGCTTCAATAATAACGTGTTTATTTAAAGATTTATTTACGGTATTTTTTTTAATCTAATAAAAATCGGGTGTTTCCAAACTTTTAAATGGTAGTGTACTTAACTGTAGATAAGGCAGATGATTATGAAACCGTCAACTGATAATGTAGAAAGATCGATGTTTATTAGAACACGGTAAACTTAGATCAGGATACATTTATTTTATTATTGTATAATTTATGATGTGTGCATGATTGTTGATCCAATAAAATATATTCTCTATATAAATAAAAAACTCCCATAGTCAATTTATTTTACCTATCAATTTTTATTTATCAACAGTATCAATATATAATATTACAATATTGCAATAAAATAATAACATAAAAAATTTTCTATACAATCTTTAATGTTTAATCTTTGTGGAATTTTTTCAATAATACAAATAGTTATCAATTCATGGTCATTACGCACATGTGCGTAGAATGTGGCGCCATCCAAAATGTTTTGAATTTTGCGTATTACTCTGAAAGTATTAAGTCGGTAATATTGATCAAATAATGTAGAAGTATAAAAAAGCAAACACTGATTAATTATATAAAAAATTAAACTTTAATAAATACATTTGAAAGTATCTAAAACATTGACTTTTAATCAATATATAATGTTTTAATAAAAATAATTGTTTCTAATAGGCATAAACGCTTTCGTTGTTCGTTATAACTGTTAGAAATAATCAAAACAATTATATTTTTCATTAATTATTTAAAATTATTAACAAGCTGATTGTTAAAATAAAGAAATTGATTTTGAAATTGAAATTATTTTAAAGATATTGTAAAATTATCAGACATTTAATGTACAGACAATTATTTCTTTTTTGTGGTGCACTTATTTTTTAAAAATGTAGGAAATACTATCTATTTTTAACACACGTTGAAAGCATGATATTTTTAGATTTTTATATTAAAAAAAATTTTAATTACCATAATTTTGAAATAATAAAAAAATCTTATTCATGATATTATTGAATTTCAGTTTTAAAAAACTCAATAATTTACTATGAATAATTCATGAGAAATGTACGCTTACTTGTATCTCAATAAAAATGTAATATAAAATATATATATATATATACATAATTTACTTACTTGACAATTTAAAAATTATCATAATTAATGTATTAATAACATTACTTAGTGTAAAATGTCATCGCAGTTTTCTTTTAAAATTTTCGTCAGTTTGAAAAAATACCACAAATTTTAAAATTAAAAACAGTCTGTACTTTAATTTTTGTCAAAGTGAAATAATTTTCATTATAAGTATATAAAGTATACGTGTGTATGTATACAACATATCTGAAAGAGACGATTAAATTAAACGAAGGGTCCTGCATGGACCAGACTATAGAATATAACGTGGGTACATACCAAAGTTGAAAGCCACGCCCATTGTTGCGTCGCTAAAATGTTTCGGCAAACTTTCCGGATAGAAAGGTTTTATAATTTTTATGTACTTTGCGTTTTATTTTGTTTTCATATAAATAATATTTTTTTTAATTTAATAGTATTTTATAACGTTAAAGAAATGGTAATTTTTTTAACAATTCATTCGCAAAATTGGCATCGGCATAATTTTTAAAGTACATAAAAAATTGACATGTCTTGAGAAACAAAAGTAGCAAATCTCTGTATTTAAATTAAAAAAATAAAATAAAATTTAAAATTTTTTGATGGTTAAATTTTAATATTTTATTTATTAATAATTTCTACATAGATATTATTTTAAAGATGTCAATTTCATTATTAAGAATAATGAAAACTTGTTTTCAAAAAGTAGCTTCAGTTTTGAGTTTAAGAATTTATTACCAGCAATATTTAAATAAAAATGCACGCAAATACGAATAATAATCATAAACTAAACATTCGTAATATTTTAAAATTAATAAAGCTGTGTGATAAATCATGGGATAGCCTTGAAAAGCAAGGTGGAAACAGTATAATCGTTAATAACAGTCGCATTCGTAATAATTTATCGTTCGCCTTTGAGATGCGCAACTATCGTGCACCCCATAAACTTGTAAATATACACACATGCATTGAATCCACCGCGGCCTTATTAATTTTCCACGTGACTGCGAATCACGAACAATTGATTCGTTGTCGAATTTACATGAAAAACCGCAGGATGCGTATGTATAGGGCTTAAAGTATAACCTGCGGACGGATACAATAGAATAAATTATATATATATATATATATATATATATATATATAAATGGGAATACGTTGCCTATGCGCTCCTTGACCCACAACAAAAGTAGAAACTCGAGCGCATCTCGTATATGAGTGCTCGAGCACGTAGTATCGAATGATAATTCATCTTTCTCTTTCTCTCTCTCTTTCTTTCTTTCTATATGTGTACTCGTGCACTTTGCCCCGAATTATTGTACCGTCATATAGTTCTCGCTTTATGTATGTATATATATATATCTGACACAAAAGCCGAAGGAAGGATGGCTTTTCCCCTCGACGTGCGTATAGATGCTATAAGGGGTAAAGCCGAAGAATTCGCTAAGTATTTCTATTATTGAATTCTCTCGCTATTTAATTAATGCTCGTCGAGGCAGGACGAGAGTCCGTCGTTTCCTTACAACCGCTATATTGCCGTATACGATCCACACGCCCAATCGTCTCTGCACCTACCTGTTCCCGCGTGCGTTATGAATTTGCAATATCCATGCACCGGGCTATCGCTGTCTCTTTCTTTCTCTCTCTTTCGTAACAATACGCTTCTTTCAAGTGAATCGTGCGCTAGGGGTACAAAAAAAAAAAAAAAAAAGAAAAAAAAAAGGAGAGACACGTGCTGAACCCTGCGAAATTCACCGCTACTAAAGAGAGAGATAGAGAGGGTCAAGGAAACAGCCCCGTGTATATAACATATTTCGAGCGTCAAATAAAAGCGTCGCTCGCATTTGGAATAAGGCAGAGGAAAATAGATGCGCGTACGCGTGCTTCTATATATCTACGATGTAAGGGCGCGCCCCGGTGGCAATATCACTGACAAATTTAATGCTCGACTATTAGCAGCAGGGAATTAGGGGAGAGGGGGAAAGAGAAGATTTTTACTCCATTGTCGAGTGGCCACGTGCACGATGACTACCGGGATGAAAGCGGCTCCGAGGGAAAAAAAAAAAAAAAAAAAAAAAGTGAATACACGTTTATATACGTAGAGGAGTACGGGGATGAGAGAGAAAAAGCGCGTCACTTGAGATACGAGAGAGAATGAAAGATATGGCATAAGAGAAGGAAGCTCGCTGGGTGTAAAAAAGCTCTCGGACGGCGCAATGTCACGCTCATCAGGAAGTTATATTGGATTTGTCGACTCCCTCTCTATACGGACCTGCTAGATTACACACGCGAGATTAAGCCTAAGCGTTAGATGACGATTCGATATGGTGCGCCAATTCGATGCGCTTGTATTGGCGTGCGCGTGTGTGCCTTTCCTATCCGCAATAAATGACGCGATACTTGTATATACATATTGGTTTCGGAAAAAGCTCGCTCGGTCGAGAACTACGGTAAGCTTTGTGCTCGAACGTGCACGGAAATCAAAAGGAACGACGTCGAGTTGGGGTGGTGGAGACTCTTTTATTAAAAGCCATCGTTCAACGCTTAACTGATTTTTCGACTGCTCGTGAAATGAGAGGAGATGCTCTTCGTCTTCACTCTCTCTCTCTCTCTCTTTCCCGTTTTGTGTGTACGAGAGACGAAAACTTGGTCTTCTCGATGGTTCTTTACGATTGCTTGACTTCGCGGTATTTCTTTTCCGTCTATAGAGTAAGAGGAAGAAATTCTTCGGAGGGAATTTGTAGGTGCGTACCGAGGACTGTTGAGAACTCATCCTCGTCGAAACTGATAATCGCGAAATATTATTTTAACTAAATTGTACCTTACTTTGTCGATAGGGTTTACTTTTCTTACTTTAAATTTTACGTTTATTAAAAGTTTTTCTTCATTAAAACCGATTTAAGAATTTGTGAAACAATCTTTTTATAAAGTAGGTTTATGTTTATGTTGGATGAATTTTTATAAAAGTTTAATTCTAATTATCTTTTATAAAAATTATTCTTTTAATTAAAGGATATATTTATCTTTCATATACTGCTAAATTATAAAAGAATTTAAAATATTGCATTAAAATTTCTTACGCGCGATTGGGAAATTTGACGCAAACATTAATCAATCACAAAAATTGAAAAGTAGCGTCGTAATATCTGATTTAATATTCTAATAAAGCATTAAAAAAGCATTAAAAGTCACATACGAATTTACGATCGAGTACATGCACGGTTTGTTTGATATCTCGAAAATTTCAGCGCCACCCGATCTATAAATACATCTCCCCCTCGTGCACGTTTTATTTCACGTATTATCTCTCGGATAATTGATCGCAATAAGAGCGAAGAGCACTCGAGAGACTCGAATTTTTTGCACGAATCACCCTTTTGTACATAGCAGCGAGCGAGCGACGGCGCGCGCTCTTGTTCTCTCTCTCTCTCTCTCTTTCTCTTTCTCTTTCTGTTTCTCTTTCTCTTTCGCTCGAACGAACGAGCGAGCTGCCATGACGGCGCACCCGCACGCGTATATGTATATACACGAGCGGAACTATCGCGCGACAAATCGAGCGTTAGATGACGCTGTAATTCGGTTTCCTTTGTGCCATTAAGGGAAGTGTATATACAAGCACTGAGCGAGTATGCGTTGTGTGTATGTGTATACACGTGTGTATACGTGTGCAGGTTTTGCGTGTATATATTAGCTTGATAAGATTTCATTTTGCGCCGACACGTGGATTCTCTTTTAAACTTTAATTTGAGTTTTATTCTCGCTCGTCGTTTTATTTTTTATCGATCCTAAAGATGAAAATTACTCTTTGAAATTTTATTATTGTACGTGATTACATACAACAATATGTACTAAATATTCTTACATTCATTTACATTTGTTAAAAAGAAATATTTGTTGTGTCCTATATTAAAACCGAGCGCTTCTTCTTCAAATATTACTCAAAGAATAATTGAGAAAGAGAAGAATGTTCGTAATCAAAAACAAAAATTACACATTTTCATAAAAATGTAGGATATTGGAATAAAAAGCATCTTGTTTATATTTACTATATTAAAAATGTGCCCTTTTTATATGAATATCAAAAATTTTATGAAAATTATACTTTTTTGTTACATAATTTTCACTTATGTAATATTTAAGGCAACATTATGAATACATACTTTCTTTATGCTTGGAATAATGAATTTATTTCCATTTTAATCAATCATAAACATTTTATAAATGAAATATTTCTTTTATTTTCTGGAATTGCTTTAAATTGAAAATACATTTCAATTAAAAAATAATAAATTTTGAAACATTGTATGTATAATACTTTAATAAATGATATTAAAGTGTTTTTAAATATATATATTTATGTAATAGAGAGAGAGAGAGTAAGAGAAGGAGAGAGTAAGAGAGTATTTCAACCACAAATTTTCATCAAATATTTTTTAAAAAGTTTTAAAGCATATAACATTATTTAATGTTTCTTCTATAAAATTTGAAATTTTATTTAAGTAATATTTTTTAAGTGTATTTATGCATAATAAATTTGATAATATTTAAGTTACGCATCCAAAAGCAATACGTATTTAATGAAAATCCCTCATAAGGCACAAAATATTTTATTAGGATTTTTTACAATAAATGTATCATTTATTATACATGAAAATTTCTTAATATTTTTAAATAAATGTTTTAAATAAGAATATTTTGTAAATAAAAAATTTTTTTTTCCATTACAACGTAAACAAATTTAAGTAACATTTAATTCTATATTTATAATTTTCATGATATTGATTTATTTGAGAAAAGCTCAGAAAATACACTTTATTCTGAATTCCTTTACCCACTTTTTTTTAAAAGCTTTTGAATCAAGCTTTTTCTATTTCTTTTCTCTTACATTCTTATATCGCTTTTTCTTTTTCATTCCGCTTCTTTAGTTCAGTCTTTAATTAGCTCTAGCCTTTTACGCTTTTCTTCTATCTTTAACACACATACCTTTTTCTGTCTGTAAAGATAAACTCGCGTATAGTTTTTAACTTTTACGAAAATATTTATCAAATATTTATCAAAATAAATTTTTAATTTGTAAATAGATGTGTAAAAGTTTGTCAAATAATGATAATTCATTTGTATTTTATTTTTATAGTATATATTTTTTAAAATTTTATAATAGTTTTCATTCTCTTTCATACAGTCGATTATTTGTAAAAAAATTTAATAAATAATAAAAAATTGTTTTCTTTTTATTTTAATATAATCCCATAATATTATACTGCATACTGGGCTAAATTCCGAACACAGTAATTTTAATAGTTTATTAAAGAAGAAATTTTGAAAATAATGTTCATCAAATGCCAAAGTAATTCTTAAAAATTATTATTTATCTGTCTCTTAAATTGCAAAGTTTGTAACAATTTTTAATCTAAAAATACTTGCTTATACTCTTCGACTACTACTATAACAATAGAGTATTAATTTTTAAAGTAAGACAGTAAGAGCAGTATTTTTAAGGATAGAAAAATAAGTTTATTTCTTTTTTGTTTGTAAAACGTTAGTACATATTATGAATAACTGAAAGTTAAACCAAAGGATTCAAAATTCTTATTTTAGTTTCTAGTCTTTAAATACGTACGATGTTATATTTTTCATTTTTTTTTTTTTTTTTTTTTTTGGAAGTAAATAAAATTAATTTCTAAAATCTGTTAAATATTTAAATTTAAATCTGTCGCGAACATCATAAAAGAATTTTTAAACAGTATATAAATTTACTGTCAAAGTTAGTTATTAAGGTAATTTTTTTTTTAATTTTTTTATATCTATCAAACAAAAACATTATTCGTAAATATGTTTATGTATTTTAATTTTTCGTTTCAATGATGATCCCCATGCTAACGAAATAATTGTTACGTTCTCTCTTTCATTGCAGGAGCGGTAAAAATGGTTAAGAGACACGAAAGTAAGACACCTTACGCGCGAAATCAACCGCGACGAAGTATCGGCCTCGTTACTTATTCCGCGCAGCCTTTGGCCTCTCATTTGCGATTCCCTTCGAGATCTCCCGGCGTTAAAAGTAATCACTCAGCGTTTATTCGCCGCGGCGCGTATATATCCTTCTCTACTCTCTTCGTCCTCATCTCCGTCGGTCTTCCTTCCCTTCATTCATACCCGTAGCGATTTTCTCTCGGTAACTAAAGAAAAACTCGAGGAATCCAAGGGTGTGAGGAGCGAAGAGAAACAAGAAGAAGAAAAAGAAGAAGTGGAAGTAATGCAACAAGAAGACGACGACGAAGATCACGTCGAGGAGAAGTTTACTCCGTAGAGACGCGGTACCGCGAAGCGGCGGTACGCTCGGGCTTTGCTAGAAAATTAAGCTTCCCCGAAACACCGGCGAAACTGTTAATTAAGACTCATTATGCGCCCCGACGAAGGCGCGCCCCTTTCATTCTCCCTCTCTCTTACTCTCATAAGTACAATACAGCTTTGCGCTTTAAATGTATATACCCTTACACACGTATACGTAGAAGTACAAACGCGGTACTATCAAAGAACATCATACGGAAACTCGGACTTTGGTGCGTCGGTGGGACGGTTCAACTCGACTATATGGTGTATATGCATGCGAACTTCTTAATATCCCGACGGCCGTATGCGTATACATTATATTCTCTCTTTCGAGCATGGGTGCGCCGTGTGCCGGCCCTGCAGCAGCGGTGTACGGTAGTGGCCGCCGCCACCGCCGACACGACACCCGGGAAAAAGGAGAGAAAGAGAGTAAAGAGAGAGAGAGAGAGAGAGAGAGAGAGAGGGCGAGAAAACGAGAAAGAGAGAGAGAGAGAGAGAAAGTGAGTTCATTGTGGGATCAATACAGGGACGCATCGCGCGCGGACGCTGTCTCTCTTGCTCGGGCGCGCGCGCGCGTAGGAGTGGCACCAAAGACGCCTCATTGGACGCTGTGTCCCTGCCCGGCGATTGGTCGATGCCGCGGCACTGCCAGGAGGCGGAGTCTCCTGCCGGTCTGGTGTCTCTTCTACCGACCTACAGTTCTGGGGTTGCTACACTCGCGTTTGCGCTCTCTCTCTCTCTCTCTCTTTCCCTTTCTCCCTCCCTTCTTTCGAATACCAGTGTCCCTGCTTCTCCTTTCGTTCCTCAGGTCTCTCTTTCTTTTTCTCTCTCGCACTCGCTCGCTCGCGGCAGCGTATAGACTTTCGAGGAGCGAGCCGTAGTGACTCTCGCACACGAGGAAAGCGCAGCGAACGAGCCACGGGTATACAGTGGCGGAGCGAAGCCTGCCTGCCTGCCGGCGGATCGTAGAGCTAGAAAAAGACAGGACAACTCGCACACGGCAACGGGCCCCCTCGGAGCCTGCCGGCTATACATACGCCGATTCCCGACTCAGTCTGTGTTTGTCCACACCGGAGGCACGCGAGCTCTCCGCGCTGTCGTCGTATTTACAATCGATCGAGAGACCGAGTTATATACATATAAACAAACTGGATTGTAAAGTGTATGTGTGTGTATGTGCGCGCTAGTGTATACGCGTATAATTACGCGCGTCGTAAAGTCAAGATAAATTTTCGTCGAAACAATACTTTGGGAGACGCTTAGTGCGAGAAATTCGAGAAGAGGAACGTTGTGCATCAATTAGGCACGAGCGCTGGTGTTTGCGGACCGTGTGTGCTCTCGTCGTGAACGATTGTCCAGGTGGCTTGACTGTTTCGTGTGAATTCCGCGTACAACGGAGCAACGAACTCGTGACAGTGGCTCGTCGCACTCCGTAAAGGTGAAAAATCGGTTGATAGATCGAGCGCGCAGGAATCATTCATCGTGCGAATTGTGATGACGATTATTGAACCTTGAAAGAATCGAGCGTTCCGTGTAATTGATGAAAAAACTTCCTTCGACGGGCTTCTTCTTAACAAATCGACTGTCAAAACACTGAAAGCGTCCGTCGACGAGTTTTCGTGAAAATTTAAGTGCACGTCTCTTGGATGATGACAATCGTTATGCATTGACTTATCTCCTAAACCAGCTTACCTCGATAAAGACTAAAACAAAAGCAAAAGAAAGAAAAAAAAAAGAAAATAAATAGAAAAGACAAAAAACGCTCGGCAATCCTTATAAACGACCGCTGGCGCACGAGTCGGCACGAACCTTGGCGTCGGATTACCCGGCGGCGCTCGTCGGCTATCCGGCTGGTGCGACGTACGGATACGCGTCAAACCGCGGCGACGAGGGATCCGCTGGAGGTAACAACGGAGGAGGCGGTGGCGGGAGCGTCAACGGAAACCAAATCGCGACCGGTGGCAACGGTAGCGAGCTATCGGTGTCTACTGGGCTGCCGGGGGGCCCGCCGCCAAGGGAGGTGATGAGCTGCTCCGAGGTTATGTATCAATACTATCCGTACCTCTATCAGAGGCCACCGCCGCCCCATCCCCACGCGGCGCCCCATCCGAGCGTCGCCCACGCCGGCAGCCCCCACACGGCCCATCACAGTCCCGCGAGGCCCGCGCCCTTTCAGCCCTTCTCAACGGCCACGCCGACTCATCAGTATGATAGGGTGAGTTTTTCACTTTCGTTTATTTACGATCTTTTATCTTAATTTATATTTAATTTATACCTCCGCGTGCGTATGTGTGCGAACGCGCGTTTGTATTTTAATTTATGCATTTGGGGAGACGATGTTAAATTCGAGAAAGGTATCTTCTTGAACCGGTTAAGATCTTTTTATTGACCGCGTGACATTAATCGGACATTTAATTATATGCAAACCGTTTTGCAATAAAATTCGAAAACAAAGATTATCTTACTGGTAAAGTTTACAATTGCATCAAAGAAAATGAAATTTCAAAAAATTATCATTTTTCAATAGTTTTTTAAACAAACTAATCACAATATAAATAACATTATCCAAATTTACTGCTTAAAAAATAAAATAAATGTATTTTTATCGAAATGGAGCTATTAAACAAAGATTACTTGCACTGATTTAAAAAAAAAAAAAAAAAACTTTTTACAGTTTGAGTTTTTGTTTGCTATAATTAGTTGATTGTTTTTTAAAATATTTTACTATCCTAATTACTTTTGCCTTAAGATGGAAATTTTAATAAATTAATTGATGCGTACACAATTTAACAATACCGAAAAGAAAATATAACCAATAAGGGCTATAATTATTTTCACATGAACTGTAAAACATGTTTATTATATTAATACTAAATTTAAAATTAAATGAAAAAGTAAGAAAATCCATTTTTTATAAAACATACATATAACATATAATATCATTTTAATATTACGCGTTTTAATTGTGGTACTGCATAAATTTACAAGTAATTATTTAAATACGTACACATTTACAGTACATTCATAAGGTTTTCGAGATCATTAAGATCATTTTAATTAAAAGTAAGATAATTACATGAATTTAAATGAGCTGCACTCTTTATTACAGTGAGAACGCTACTTCTTTAAGCACAATATAAGATCGTTTATTAAGTCCATTCGAACTTGAAATTCTCAAATTGTCAATGTTTATGACTGTTGTAAAGGGATAAAACGTAGTAATTGATATATTAAACTTTACAATCATTAAAATATATACAATTACGCAGTTAATATTATTATAAACATGATTTAGTGCACTAAATTCTAAACACAATCAGAAATATTAATATAAAATTTACATTTTCATTGATAAAAAATAATTTATAAATTATGATTATGATGTAAATCAAAACAATATATATATATATATAGATATATAATATATTATACTTGTTACTGTTTGCATAATCTTATTTACCTGACTGCGGGGGAGAGGGGAGGGTGGAAGAGGTAATCGTAAAAACTGCTACTCTATAATTTGATGCGTATAATAGAGATCCAAAGAACTTAATCGGATTACCATTCCGTCACGGAGCGATAAATCATAATCCTCGAAAGGCCTGCCTTCGTAGCAGGTGTTGTACGACTAACAGGATTATGACACACTATATAATGATTTTTTCAACTTCGAGCCTTTTATGTTTTGGCCAATCGGACAATGCAAATCGTTGCAGCGTCGCGCTTCGATCGTTTTCTTTTTCAATGGTAATGCCATTGTTGTTGATTGCAAGTGTCATCGATATGTTTTTTCTTTCTCCTCCCTCTTGGATAATGGCTTCGTATAAGAGTTTCGCGAAAATAAGATACATTTAATTTAATTTACATAACTCGCTTCTTCTTTTTTTCAGCCTTCCTTTTTTTTTTTTTTTTTTTTTTTTTTTTCATCTGACGGTAGTTTAATTATTGATGCCTGTAAATGCGTTATGGAGAAAATATTATTTGATGTAAGGGATAAAAATGAATAAATTTAATTGGAAGGTAGACGATTTTAAGTTAACATGTTTTTATAACCGTTAGTCATTTTTATTTTTCATATTTTTAAGAGTTCTCAGTAATTTAAACAGTTACGAAGTATTGAAAAATTTAAAAAAAATAAATTTCCATTGAAATTGATAATAAAAATACTAATCCTTTTGATATTTTGAGTAAATACTTGATTAATTGTTCAATTTTATTGATTCATTCGCTTACCGTGGTATAGTAATGTAATGAGTGATTTATTTTCTTTTAAGTATCAATTTTACATATAAAATTGTTAAACATTAACTACATTGGTATGCTTATTCATTTTTACGCAATATAATAAATAATGTTTTTCTTTTCATACAAATTGTAAATATTTTTACACATTCCAACAAAAATATGGTTAAACGAATCACAAATATTTATAATATTTGAAAAAAACACCATATTGAAAGTCAATTACTTCATCCACATATGCATATATATATATTGTTTTATTACTAATTTCATTTAAATATAAATACAATATCAAATAACGATCGAACGTTTAAGATTCACCGCGTTGTATTTCTTTTTTTTCCAAAGATTTTTCATTTACCTGAAACCATACGCGCGCTCGTGGACATTACGCACGTCAAAGCCCCGCTCTAATCAGCGATTAGACATTGATCTTCGTCAATGTACGCGGCGCTGCTAAATCATTCATTGTTCCTTCTTTAACAGTCGCGCACGTCACCGTATAAAATTTCACAAAGAAAAACTGCAGCGGCGGCGGCGGCGGCAGCGGCGCCGACGTCAAAGCTGCGGTATTCGTCATCGGCGAACCTAAATCACAACCTGAGAGAGCAAGCGACTTCCTCGTATCGAGCGCGTATACACGTCGTTGACTCCCGAACGATTTTCGAGGACCGCTCATTACCACTCTCGAAGCGCGCGTGCGCGCGGCCTCGTTACGGTTCGAGGATGGGAATGGGTAGGAAAAAAAAGGGTATTGAGAATCGCAAAAGGAAAAGGTGGAGGATGAGAATGAGGAGCGGGACGAAAAACAAAAGCTCTCTCTCTCTCTCTCTCTCTCTCACTCTCTCTTTAACTCTGCTTCTCTCGTCGTCCTTTCGGTCGAGCGAGAGAGATAGAGAGATCGGCGACTTTGGTAATTGACGTAGATTGCGCCGTAAATCCTCTTAAATTATCGACTCTATCGGCTTGCTTCCCTCCATATCTCCCCCTACCTCTTTCTTTCTTTTTTCCCGCATTTATATACATACTCTCGCGGAGAAAGAAAGTCTCACGCGGTGAATTCTGGAACGAACGCGCGCTTGCGCCGACGATAATTGTTCGAGTAACATGTTTAAATATCCCGCCACTTTGTACGCACGCACACACATACACTCGCAAATATGTATAAAGGTATGAATATACGGTTAGAAAGAAAAAGAGAGAGAGAGAGAGAGAGAGAGAGAGAGAGAAGGCTAAAACTCGAGACATTTCACTTGCTCGGCGGTCGCGCCGTCGCGAATTCCAACGCGACCTCGCCCGCGTTTCTCTTCGCGCTCTCTATTGCGTCGTGTGCGCGCGAACTTCGACGCTAGTACGCGCACGCACAATCGCGGAAATTGTTCATTCTCTCTTTATGGGCGCGCAACACCGCGCGAGAGTCTTTCGGGAAGTTTATCGCGAGATACTTCGCGTCGTTGTTTTAATCCGTCGCTGCGGGCTTGGAAAAGTTTGATGATACCGTTGTATCTTTGTCCGATGTATGGCTTTATGGATTAGGTGTTGGTGGTTTGTATTAAGATTTAACTTATCGTGTCAGAGTTTCGGCTTACGAACTTCGTTTGATTGTAAAATAAAGAATTGTAGACAGTAAAATATTTTTGGAAGTCAACTTTTTTATACATTTTAATGATTAATTAATAAAATGATTTATTATGGAGAGATCTTAATTTGACGTTGAATGGTTTTGAAGTGCTATACTGATTGCATTTAATTTTTATTATTTTTTAAATCTTTATCAAATAAAACAATCTTCAATTTTAAATTTATAGATGACTTTAGATTCTTACTATTTATATACATGTGTTTAAATAAAGCGTATTAATCATATCAAATTTTATTAAAATATGTACAAATTTTCGAGTTCATTTTGCACGTCATGACGTTATCGAAAGAAAACGTATTAGAAATAAAGCTTCGCTTAGTTTAATAATAATAATAATAATAATAAAATATAATGGTAATATAGTGTAATCTTTGCCCCTTTCAGGTAATTCTTTTCCTCAGAGCGCTTAAACTTCTCTTTCTTTTCCCTGGCTATCGTTTCTCGCAAATTCTCTCGACGCTTTAGCTCTTTTCCCCTCGTTCGAATTTTTCATCCTCTCTTTCTCTTTTAATCTCCTTCCTTATTCTTCCCTCGCGCGCTTTCTCCTCTCTTATTTGTTCCCTCTCGCTCGGTAAGCGATCTTTTCCTCTTTCGCCTCACGAAACGGCTTTGGCTTTACATCGCGCCGGAGCATGCGCGCGCGCGCGCGCTCGCGCGGGCGCGTGTGCTTTCGCCTCGTCTTCTTTCTTTCTTCCTTCCTTTCCACCGATCTTTCTCTCCTTTCTCCTTAAGTGTCCGCGCCTCGCTCCGATCTCTCCCGCCTTCGACATTTATTTACCATTCTGTTGTCACGGGCGATTATGTTGTCAGATGATCGCCGAGGACGGCAGCGACGCGCCGCGATGCGCAAGCTCTTCTTTTCTCTCCTTCTCCCTTGCGTCCGTTTATAAGAAAGCGGTGTTGGCGGCGACGGTGGCCCTCGATAAATTCAATTAATTAACCGATGACGATACTGAAGGCAAGCGCGTTTATGCCCTCTTACACAAACGTGCGTTCTACCTATCTTTCTCTTCGTCTCTCTCTCTCTCTCTCTCTCTCTTTCTTTCGTTCTCCGATCAGGCACGCAGATAAATAGATTTTGAAGTTGTGATTAATAATGCGGTTGGCGCGAGCGAGACATTGCGTACGAGCGCGCGGGTTGCAAGCGTAGAGAGAAAGAAAAAAGACAAAAAGAGAGAGCTTAAAAGCCGCGCAAGGCTAACAAAGATGAGGGATACGCGAATTTATCGGCTCTTTAAGGGACTAATAGGTTTTAATTGTGCTTTTTCGGACGGCGACTGTAATATAATAAAACTCGCGACGGCTGCACGATTTTACCGAAAGAAACACGGCGACACATACGCCTGGATAATTTGCGACTTTATATAACGATATATATACCTTCACTTTTTTTTTTCTCTCTTCTTTTCGCAGACTCGAATAATGTATTGCCGTTATAAATGTTTTATGAATTAAGCGATAAGGAAGAACAATTTTTTTCTTTTCCTTTTTTTTTTTTTTTTCTTTTAATTTTTCTTATTTTCGTTACTCGGTATGTAAACGTACGGAGGATTTATATTTATCAAATTAAAAAATATAATCTTGGTATTTTTGATGCATTTTATTTTGATGCATTTTATGAAGTAACGAATTAAGTGGAAAATAAAATATAAGATTCGAATTTTGTTGTTTAGAAATATGAAAAATATATTTCTTTTAATCGTTCATACTACTGATGTAGTTTTGAACTTAGAAGAAAATTATCGTGTATGAATTTTTTTCTAGATTTAGAATTTAATTTTAATAATAGAAAAGAAAAAATACACAATTTTTTAGACAAATTCCCTCAAGAAAGTTTAAAAAAACAATTATCCTTTTCTATTTTTTTCTTTTCTCTTTCTCGCACAGATTATATTAAGCCATCCCTTATGCATATAATACGAAAGCGAGCACCCAATAAACTTTCTCGAAAGCGCCTAAATCAAGCGAATCTCGGTGTCTTTCCTCTCGTTCCATTCCGTTTCCGCGAGGCCAAAGAACACATTCATATATAAATTTCAATTATCGGCAAACCGAACGCGCGAAATCGAATACACGATCATATATGCGCGCATCGCTCGGTGCCAGTCGGAGAGAGAGAGAGAGAGAGAGAAAAAGAAAGAGGGAAGAAGAGAAAGAGAGAGGGCGAAGGCCCGCGAGACTCGCGCGATCTTGATCGAAGCGAGTTTCACGCATAGTCTTTCTTTCTCCGCGCGCTCACAAGGTTCCGCCGCGCTGCGAGAGAAGGAGAAACTCGCCGGGAAGAAAGAGGGAAACGCAGATAAAGAGACGACTGGAGAGAACACGAGAAGAAGAGAAGAGAAAGAGAGAAAGAGAGAGAGAGAGAGAAGGATATACCAGGAGTCACGGGAAACAACACACAGCCGAGGAGTCACTTCATCTCTCTCTCTCTCTCTCTCTCTCTCTTGGTCTTTTCTCGGTTGCCGCGGCAACACGAGTTTACTTTTATTTAAACGTTCCCTCCTTTTATTTAGGGCCTGACCCGTCGGTCATTTTGCTTCTTTGCCTCGGTCGCGCGCGCTCGCTCTTTCCTCTCGATGCTCCTGCGCGGTAACCGGTGTCCTCGCAGGGCTCGGAATTAATAGCCGTACGTATCTTTCGCCCTGCGCACTCTCTCTCTTTCTCTCTTTCTCTCTTTCTCTCTCTCTCTCTCTCGCGGTCGCGCGACCGATGGCGAATACGCCTATATTCCTCTTGCTTCTCCTTCTGCTTCTTCTTCTTCTTCTATCGCCGTGCCGATGCGACTTGCTGTGTTTTAAGAGAAAGAGAGAGAGAGAGAGAGAGAGAAAGGGAAAAAATTTGCAGACGATCGACCCGCTTTCTCACGGTCCTTCTCTCTCTATCTCTCTTTCTTTTTCTATATGTGCATGCAAAAAAAACGAACAATCCTTTTTCCTCTCTCTTTTTCAAATCCTGAAAACGTTTTCTTAAATTCATTAATCCTAGGGTATTCCTGTAAAGGAAGAGTAGATGGAAACGAAAGCGTAGTAAGGTTCCGACGCGAAGGTAAATCGCCGAGGTTACACGTATACCTATATACGCCGCGAATCTCATTACATACGCGGCTTGTGAACTATTACTTTACGCGTCGCGTCTCTTTTTTGTACCGCCTCCGAGGTATGACGTTCGTTGCCTGCGCAGCGTCAAGAGGTGTTTTCTTGATAGCTTGATAATTCGAGTCATGTATATATAGTATATATGGTTGCAAGCGCGAGCGAGTCTCATTGCGAATGGAATTCGCTTGGCCGGAACCGAATTCTTTCGATGAATTCACATATGTCATTGATGCTTGATCGATGCAAAATCGTTACTGTATACGTGTAATAACTTACTCCACCTATTTTACGCTTAAATTTTATCAAAATTTTTTTATTTTAATTGATTACGTTTGCGGAAACAATGCCATTACTAAAAACGCTATATTTCTATTGAAATTTAAAATACGTAAGAGAGAAGGTCAAGTTTGTTTAAATTTTATTACAATTATTTTCATTTGCATTCGATTATTTAGTAACAGCGAGAGTATGCCAAAATTGCAACACTAACTATTTTTATAACCGCGCTGTTGCATTCAAAACTTAATTATAGATAACCTGTAACCTTATGATTCTTTATTTTATATCATACAGGAGATAATTTAATTTAAAATACAGGCCGTATTTATTATTATTCATCAAGGATTTTAATTATTCTGAATATTTACTCGAATTAGGAGTAGAAAAAACTTTAATCACAATTAATTATTACAGTTTTCCTCGTTTCTCACAAATTTAAAAATTCAAATTTTAATTATTCTCGGAGCGAATAAAGATTACCATCTTTTAGCTTTAAAACGTATTTTCCAAAGAATCGCCTAAGAAAGTAGGTACTCGTCAGCCCGTAAAAAAAATAATAAAAAAAAAAAAAAAAGAAGAAGATAACCAACGAATTTTCCACCTGTGCGGTAATAAATTTTTTTTAAACGACGCGCCTAAAACCTTATGCGAGAACTATAGTCAGAGTCCAACTAATTTAAGTACCGTAAAACAACTTACTAACCAAAAAATGGATTATATTTGTGCTTTTAAACTACTAACGGATGAAGACGAAAAATTAGGGAACTATGATTATTCCGACAAAAACTGTCGTTATTATGGCTGCCACACAGTTATAGTTGCTGACGTTTCTTTTCCGTCGCTTGCTCTCGCGGAATGTCAGTCGAACACGGGATAATTTTCTTTACATTTTTTCGTGAATATTGAGAGTTACGCTGCGATTTGAAATGATTTAAAACAATAATGATATTAATTTTGCAAGTATAAATTAATTTTATGAAGCGCAAGAAAAATTATTATAATCATAATAAGAAATTTCACGTAAATATCGTTAAAAATTTTTTAATTGCATACCATTAAAATCAAATAAATTTTATAAAAATCTGTTTATTAAAATTGTTTCCGTTATTTCTAACAATTAACATTAAAATTTTAAATAAAAAGTATCCCCTTTTTAAATGATAATTACACGCCGCACGAGCAAGTGACTTTTTTCTTTTCGCAAGAAAAGAAAAGAGAGGAAACAAAAAGAAAAAAAAAAAAAAAAAAAAAAAAGATGAAATGACGAAAGACTATTGCTACAACGAAGCGTTTATTCTTTCGATTCACTCCGTCCCAACAAATTCGCCGTAACTTCTTGCACTCTGTATAGATCGATCAATCGAGCGACCTCGCTCTTACACGATGGCCATTTATTTATGAGCCACGAGCAACTCCTTGCCAATGCGTCCGTTCGTTCGAGCTCGCGTACGTATACACGACTACAGATATATATATATATATATATATATATATATATATATGTATATACATAAACGATTGCCGCGGGTGTCATTGCGTTCGTGTATATAACACACATGTATCTAACGTATACAGCAGGAAATGCGTCAACACTCGAGCTGGAATACGAATCGAACGCGAGTACGCGCGAACGAAAAAAAGTTATAACGACGGAGACTAAGCGGAAGGAGAGAAGGGAAAGATCTTTTTTTGCTTATAACAGGGCGTATAGATTGTAAGTTGGTTTGTTTTTGCGCGAAGAATGCTTCGAAGAAATTAGTACTGTGATTAAGTTTGAAGTAGATTCGATGGAAAAACTCTCGGACGATCGATGACTAATTTATTTGGAAAAGCTCTTCTTCGACTTATTTAATAATCGTTGAAAAACTTTTCTTTTTTTTTTTCATCACTTTGTCATAACGATTAACTATTTAGTTTTTTTTCTCAATCATAACGCAATTCTTCTTAAAATTTCTTTAAAATATCATTGGGAAAATTGTCGATAATTTAAAACAATTTTAAGAATACATGCGTTTCGGTCTAACGTTAATTTCATACGTGCATTCGTTTCCCAATAATTTAACAACACCATCCACGTTGCACCTTACAAAGTCTTACCGATACATCACTACATAAACATTTAATGTATTAACGTATAATCCACATACATGGAAAATATAAATATAAAAACATTCGTCTCATAAATAACGCGTTGCGCCCATACCTTTAAAATGCAAAAATATTTGTATATATACTTTGCATTTATACATATATATAAATACAAGTACACGGGTGAACACATATATATTCAAGGAATGAAATACCGGGATCGCCGACCTCCGATAATCACAAACTTTTGTCTCAGGAGAAAAGAACGAGCGAGAATGAGAATATATACATATATCTATACGCATAGCACCTCGTGAGCGGTTCGCGAACAGAGAAAGAGAGAAAGAGAATGCGAACAGGTGGAGCAGCGGCGTTATGCAGGAGAACGAGAAAGAGAGGGAGAGAAAGAGAAAGAGAGAGAGACATAGAGAGAGAAAGGAAGCGCACAAGAAGCTGGCTATCCTTCATTAGCACTCTGGTTTATCCGCTGTGCGCGATCGTCCGGTCTCTCTCTCTCTCTTTCTCTCTCTCACTTCAATCTTTTTCCTTATGTACTCTCTCTGCTTGATTAAAAGTACGCGCCCGCGGTAAAGTGGTAAACTCACCCGTGAGTATATACAGAGGCGTGCGTGCGCAAAGAAGAAGGCAGACATGCGTCACGATTATGTCACGCGAGAGGATTACGTCGCGACGAAAAGCCGTTTGGCTATTATATTAGCACCGCTGGAGGCCACCGCGGGAGATTAGCTTAACCCCGTAGCGAGACTCGAAGCTGTGCGGAGAGAAAATAGAAGAGAGGGGACCGAAGAACGAATCGCGCGCGGAAAAAGGAGTGTATATATACCGAGGAATTCCACTGGTAAACGACCGTTTGTTAATCATATACGTCGCTTTGGAAAAACTTTTTTTTTTCTCGACAAATGAGAATACGAGATGGCATTATAACTGGCTAGTATTATTTTCTTTTAAAGTTTTGAAAATTGGAATGGTAATTAGCTAATGGTAGTTATGACGAATACTCATCGTCGCACAGTTTCTTATTTCCTTTAGTAGGATGTAACGGTTGTTATGAATTCCACTTCATTTCGTGATTACGTGCGCAGAAAATTTTATATATCTAGTGGATATAGGAAACTCCGTTATCGGTATCTAACGCGTGGAATTATAATCGCATATTGTTCGATAAATTCAACGATCATTCCACATTAGTTTTCTACTTTGTTCTTTTTACCTTTAAGAAATGCTTTCGAGCAAAAAATATTTATAATTGCATGATTTCTTGATGAAAATTTTGTTTTATTCAACAGATCAAGGAATCGCTCAGTCATAAATCATTTCTAAAAATCAAACATTTTTTAGATATCTTTACTTTAATTGTTATTAAGAAAAAAGAAAACGATAAATTAGCACACGAAATTAAATTGGAAAATAATATTTTCGCTTTCGATAACTTTTTTTTTTTTTTTTTGTATTTATCTTTTATTTCTGACGCAACAAATAATAGTGTCATTAAAAAGTATGTAAAAAAACATTTTTGCATGCTGTCATCGATATCGCGTATCCGAATCTCCGGTAGTTAAAGTTCACGACGGACAACATTCCTTGTTACGCTATATGGAACTACGAAAAGAAAAAGAAAGTAAGACGAAAGAGAAGAAATATATAAGTATAGAGCGGAGAGATTTTTCGCTACCTGAGTCGAGCGTACACCAAACAAGATTAATCGAAGATAAATAAAAAGGCCGGATAAATGCATATTCAAGAGATAAAATATGCTTTTAATTAGTCGATCGAAATCCTCCCATAAATCGGTTTCGGTAAATAGTGCGAAACTCGGGGAACGTGCGATGGCTGACAGTTTTCTACCACTACTTTACGAAATTTCTCTACCGAGAATATAGAGAACACATACGCATATCCATACAAACGCGCGCGCGAACCTTTCCTTGCGGCTTGACCGTGGAGAAAAATTTATGTGGGAGAGGATCACTCTGGAGGCCCACTCGGAATGCGAGAGAATAAATTAGCATAATTTTCTGGCGGTACGTTTGTTTGGACTATGACGGGTTAAACGTGTCGCCCGCTTGTATATTATTGCCTCGATCTGTATACCGATGGTTGGCGCACGAGATTTTAACTCGCTATCGATTGTACGAGTACGTATTGTTTGCGATAAATAAATTGAGTAATGAGAGATAACATAAAGCTAACAGTAAACATTTCTCAATGGATGTATTGTTTTTTATATTTTTTCCAAAGATAATGCATACAAATTTTTTTTCTTTTATCGTGCAATTATATGTACTGATTATATCAAGGTATATAATTTAATTACAAAGTTAACGTAACTTTTTACAACTACTTTTGTCCAAAAAATTTTTGGAAAAAAGAAATAAAGAAAATTGATCGATAAATTTTCTTCCACATCAACAATCGCAAACCTTGTTCGCCTTTAAAAATCTCCACCGCAAAACGTTTCATCTCGGTAGAAAATCAGTCGTGCGCAAGTGTACGCGCGCGATAACCGTAAGATAAAAGCGTCAAGGCAAGTGTCGTCGCCGCGCTCAAAAGATGATCGGAGCCGTCCTCGCTCCGTGTTGCACGTCTTAACGCTTGCAGCAAGACTCGGGCCGCGAGTATGGCGTGCGCCGCTCGACTCATAAAAGCCTGCGAAGCATAAAACTCGCTCGGCGCTAATTCTCTTTCGGTCGCGTGTGCGCTGCGCATTCTTTAAAAAGAGAGAGAGAAAGAGAGAGAGAGAGAGAGAGAGAGAGACGCGCAACTTGACCGATTAATAAACCGATGTTGTCGCGTCGGACCACCCCGATGTTACACGATAGGTCCGTTGCAACAATCTACTTTTCGTTTCTCTTTTATTTTCTTTTCTTCTTTCCTTTTTTCTCTTTTTATTCCTTCGACCCTCTGTATGCCTGGATTGTGCCTCCTAATTTTCATCGCCTGCCAAATACTTCGGCTCGCTTTTCCAATTTTCGAGAACGGATGACAAAGCGGTTGACCTTGTGTAACCTTAGTTTGGATTATTTAAATTTTATTTGAGATGATGATCTATATAGTCGGAAAGTGTGATAATTTTGCAGAAAACTTTTAAAAAGAGGCTCTTTGGTTTATTAAATATTTTGAAAAAAAAATCGTTCAAGTTAAGCTATTTAAAATTTATAATATTATGTGCATTTTCAACGGTATTGTAGTAATTTTAATTCTTAATTCATTTAATTATTGAAATTATTATTTTTGAAATTTATCAAAATAAAAGAAGAAACAAATTCATAATTAAGTATGTACAATTTTTTTTTATTATCATTATAATTTATAATGATTCTTGAATTTGGTTTATTGAATAGATTCAAGCTTATATGCCAAACGGTAAAACTCAGAAACTACACCTTCAGCGTTACAAAATTAATTTCATTGTGAAGTAGTTTTCGATATCATTGTTCGCAAACTACTCGTCGCATTAATCATTACACATTTTCGTGCATTTTTTTCTCGCGCATAATCCACAACGTCACATTTTTAAAGTTGAATAAGGCACATGTAGTATACGCATACGGCCGCGCATTTACGCGTACGTACATAGAAACACGCAAATCAAGCGGAGCGCTGTATGTAATCCGGCTTTGCGGAGGGAACCCGCGCAGATTCTCGGTTTCTCGGCTTCGCGCGAGTATATAGTCACGGTAATGTCCTCGGCCGTCTTTGCCGCGACACGCCGGCGCAGCGGCTCTTTCAAACAGGCCGCGCTTTACCTGGGGCCTCCGAGTTTTACGATCGTCGCGCCGAGGTGGCGATGTGTCCTCCGGTTATCAACAGGCTGAGATCTCCGTCTCTCTTTTGCCTCTTCTACGACTTTTCGGAGCCCTGTAGTATAAGCGCACAACCTCGTGAAGGAGAAAGAAAGAAAGAGAGATAGAGAGAGAGAGAGAGAGACAACTCACATTGCTCCTTTTTCCATGCCACGATTTCTCTTTCTCTCTCTCTATCTCTTCTCTTCTTTTCTGTCCTAGTAGACAGCAGCGGGCAGGAGAAGTAGCAGCGTGAGAGTGGACAAAAAGTGCCGCGCGCGACCGACAGACCGACAGAGATAGCCCCGAGCGCTTCGAAACGATTGGATCCGCTAATTTGGCCCGGACGATACTCCGGCTCCTGTGGACGCGTTCCAAAAACTACCTCTCCTAGAGAACAAGATAGAGAAAGGGAATACGAAAGAACTCGCGCGCTTATATGGCTGTCATGCTCGAATTCCCGTGATTTATTTTGCGTTTAGTAAAGGGTGGAGAAGAGTTTCTTTATCTACACTTTGTCGCGTATTTAGAGCGTCTTTTACAATGTAAGCATCTTACCAATGTACAGATACACAAATGTACTGTGCTTAGCTTTTATCAAAGTTATCCACTCTACGCAATATAATGTCCACAAATACATACGTATAGCTGGCGGCGTGAATTTTTACTATCGCGTTTATGGGTAATTAAGCGCGGTGGTGAGTCTTGCGACTTATTACAAACAGTTCGAGCCGGAACGAGTTTTTTATCTTTTAATTCGGTTATATGCGCGTTTAATAAGTCCGAATACGCGTTTCCGACCCACGGAGAGAAAATATATTTTACTCGCTAGAGAAAGACGGAGAACTCGTTAAATTTCTTTGGCTTCTCTTTTTTTCCGTGTTGTTATATGCGATACTACATACTTACCGCGATTTACTTGTATAGTAGTCTACAGCGCGAAATGTCTTAAGTTCCAAAGAATCGTATTTTATTTTGTGCGCATTCGTATATTGATGTAAGGATTATTCGCTACGTGAAAATGTATCGTAATATCATTAATGAATTAGCAGTAAAGTTATACTTCTAATCGTTAAAAAGTTAATTTTTTAAAAAGTATTTTTGTATCAAAATTTTTTTACTTAAAATGTTTTACATATATGTAGATAAATATAAATCAGCTTAATACAATTTTTAAATGTCAAATGCGTAATTAAAAATTAATGAAATTGAGAAAATTTGATAACTTTATTATTAAATAAAAGTTGAATTTTTTTGAATGGCTTTTTATTATTAATTTCCATGAAAAATTACATAAAAATTATTTAATATTTCCAGTTGTTATAATAATATCTCTTAATATATTGTCAGTATTTTAAAAAAATGTGAAAGTTCAAAGACGATTAAACTCAACAAAACAATAAAAGCCGACCGTGTAGCAAACGTTCTTTTACGTACACAACTCATATACTCGATCCACTTGTAACAAAATCCAAGCGTAATTATTTATTCCGGAAGAGGTAGCTTCGCGACAGCGAAAAGAAATCAGGCCAAGCACAAGCCTGCGTTGCAGACAATTCTTTAAAGATAATGACGCGTCTCTTATAAACATCTTGCGCCGACTCGCGTTAATGAATTCGTTTTGAATTTGACAACAAAAAAAGCCCACTCGGCCGGCAACAATAGCGTATTCACAAGGTAAACTTGGCCGGGGACGTATTATCGCACGCGAGGCATCTCTTCCTCTCCTTTTCTCATCGCGATTCGCGTAAGTATAACGTAGGTTCCACGTGCGACGCGATCTCCGGCTAAACGAGAGAAAGAATTGCACGTGTAGACGACAGGAGTGAAAGAAGAAAAGAGAGAGAAAACGAGAGAGAGAGAGAGAGAGAGAGAGAGAGGAAACGAGGGAGTCGCGAAAACCGGACGACGATTCCTCGCTTCGGCGTGAGAGACGAGACGTGACATCGTTTCGCACCGCGCGGCGTATGGGACACGAGGAGGTATATGCGCGCTCGAGTACATTGTATAAGTATTACGGACACGCACACACACACGCACACGCAACGGACTATGCCACGCGGCCGTTTAACGTATGAATTATAACAAGCGTGTAGACTAGCTTTTTGTCTCGACACATGTTCAGATCGGGCGGCGCGGGCTCCTTTTTTCACCAGCCCTATCTTCTTCTTCTTCTTCAGATGCTTCTTCTTCTTCTTCTTTTTCCTTCGTTTCGTTCCTTCCTCCGTGCGTGTGTTATATACAGTCGAGAACGCGCGCGTGGTTTCTACATATAGGTATGTATATACATCCAACATAAATTACAAGCGAGGAGCGCGTGTTTCTTCTGCCTTCGTCTCTTCTTGTCTCTGCCTCACACTGACTCTTTTACTTTTTAAAACCGATCCGCGACGAAATGCACCGAGTCCTCTATATCTCTAGCTACTTACGTTTTTCAAAACAGGCTTTATGTAGTATCTTATTTCAAGTGATCTATGCTTGATTCTCTTCACGCTGCTCTTTTGTATGAGTAATAAATGAAAATGGGCCATTAAAACGTTTAAGAGAATGTTAAATAATATTAAACAGTAGAAATAATATTTTTTCTTCCTTTGGAATTTTCAACTAAAATTCTATAAACGAATTTAAAATTTAATTAGTAATAAGCTGCTAGTTATCCTAAATCATAGGTAATTATAAATGATTTTAATAAAGAGATTTATAGCGTTTGCATAAGATTTGATATCAAAATTAAAATAAAAATATATGAAATGAACGATAATTTAAAATTTTTCTTTTATTTCTACATTTCTTATATCTAAAGCATTTTTATATAAAGGTTTCGTTTTTTTTTTAAATCTACTTTTGTTTATTTCCTTTATTTGATAAAATAAAATAATCTCTAAGAAAAACTCAAACGGTAGTTTTAAATCATTCGTGAGATTGTCTTATACTATATTATAAGGAAAACGATTTACCGATCCCGGTCGGCTCGATCCGCGTTGATAGTTTAACGATTAAAACTTTAAATTAATACGTAAATAATTCTAATTGTATTTTTCCCGTAATGTTTAAACTGCAACGAACAAGCGTCATAGCAGTTAGTACATATACGATCAATACGTAGACAATTACGCTTCTTACCGATAAACTTACACGGCTGAAAACTCGATTTTCCGTACGGTGCCGTGTTTTTTGCTCCGTTTAGCGCAATATAATCCAGGCACTTGGGCGCGTGCGCATTACGCAATGGCACTTAATGATATATACATAGACAATTTCCATCAAACTCGTCTTGCGCGAGTTTGAAAAGTTTTTCGCGCTCACGATCTATCGGAATTGCACTACGGTGTATATACACAAAACGTTGTAGCAATGACAAATTCGCGCTGTAAGAGTGTTCGTATACATGTAACTCAATTTAGGAGTGAGAAAAGGCAACTCACTCGCGTTTATATACTCGTATCTGTGTATATGCGCGTAGGGAGGTGCGCGCATATACACGTATTTATACAGGCAAGCCGCGTACTTTCCTTCATTTCCACTTAATTCGATTGCGCCTCGACACCGACCTGACAACTATCACCTCCATTTAAACTGTTTTATACCAGTCTGCGTCTTGTGCAGGCCCGGGAAAAAGAAAATTTCCTCTAATCGCTAACGGCCTGTCGACGACTTTCTGTTCATCGTCGAGCATTCTGTCTTTGCACGTGCAATGCTCGTACATAAGCTCACATCGTATACGTATGTACACGCGTTTGCGTTTTAAATATCTTTTATTCGAGTTCGATGAGAGCGCGTGAGAGAAAGAAAGAGAGGAATGAAACATTATTATAACGAGAGAGGCTTTTCGAACGCGCGCGTTTTACGCGTGCGAAAATCGTCGAACGGATGTTTGTTTACGCCGGATTTTTTTTTTTTTTTTTTTTTGGTAACGGCGAACAATATGTCGTTAGTGTCAGTTAAAGAAAGGCTGTTATTATTTTAAAATAGCATTTGTTTCAGCTCTCTCTCTCTCTCTCTCTCTCTCTCTCTCTCTCTCTCTCTCTCTCTCTCTCCCTCTCTCTTTACTTTGTAGTAGAAAGTGGAATTTTTTTTTTAACTTTAACCGTATATAGAATCACATTCGTATGTAATGTAGACTTATAAAAATAATAATTCGAGTTTAGTTATAAGATGTTTAGCAATGTTTTAAAAAAATTTTTTATATGCTTTTGAAATCTTACAGTAATGCAATTTGATTGTTAACGTTATAAAAAACGTAGAAAATAAGCATTGAATATATATCGCGTTTATATAACAGTTTTAAAAATTTTAACTTAATCCAAATATTAAAATAAAAATAAATAGAAATATTTTTAAATTTAAAAAACAAGTTACTTGGTCAGTAAAAAAAATTTTGGAAATAGGTCAACAATAAACTTTCGCAAAACGACACTATTAAATCTCACGGTAAAGTTGCGATCCAGCTGTGTGGTATAAATATTTTTCCATCGACACATACGTAGATGGACGCGACGATGCGCCGGCGCAACGGGCGACTCATAAAGGGAACGTATATTAAGTGCACGCTTTGACAAAAAGAACGTTTAGCGCGGCGTTGACGTGCGCTGATTTTTATCTTACTGTGGCTCTCGCACTACACGCGCACATAAACTCGCAAAACACACACACAAATACACACACGCATACATATATAAGAGGTACTACCGTACGCGAGCCGCGATGCAGATAGGTTTTTACGTAGTTTGTAACTTCCTTTAGAAAATACCGAGGAATGCTGAACTACGAGAGCAGCGGTTCAATTAATGGAGTAAAAAAATTTTTCTCCGGGGCACCATCCGGATAGAAAAAAAAGTTTAAGCGTGTATATATATATATATATATATATATATATATGTATACGCACTCAATGTACTACGGATCTATTCTCTCCTGAAAATGAACCAGAAAAAAATATTGTTAAGACTCGACTCTCCTCTTCAAAGCTTCTTTCTTCGAGGTTTTTTTTATTTTTTATCTTCTCTCTCTCTCTCTCTCTCTTTCTCTCTTTCTCTCTTCTATTTAAAATTATCGTTCAATTATTCTTTTGGTATAATTGAGAATAGCGTTATTAAGCACAATGAGCACATAATTTATAAACGCCGATTATTGCTACTACAAAGTAAATAGTACAATTAAAAATTGTGTAACTCTTTAATGAAGTAATGGAATTTTATCTTTGAATTTTATCTTGTTTTCTAAACGGCTTAATAAATTATTTTTATTTTTATCTTTTAAATAGATGTATCGGTATAGCGTTTATTATTTAATCGATCAAACGACTAGTTACCTAACAAAAATTCATTTTTATTTATCTTTTTGACATAAAAGAAAGTATAAAAGGAAATTTACATTACCCCATTAACTTCCGATAAATAATAAATAAATCTAATCACAATTTCATCTCTTAACTTTATACGATAAAAAAGCTATGAAGTTTCCCAACTGAAACAATTGCGTATGAAAAAACGAACGCTAAATTATGCAGTCGTTACTATCATACGATCAAAGTATATCAGGATGACAGATGTAAGTTACATGAAGTAGTCAACTAAAACTGTTAAAGTTCCGGCTATTCTCGGTGTATCTTATTTTCAACGAATGATTTTTATCGAGAACAAACGAGTAAAAGTAGGGTAATAAATACAGATTCTTTTTTACGCGCAATAAAAAAATTTATTATATATTTATATATTAAAAATTCTATCGATCGCCTTTTTATTAAAAATCTTTACAAAATAATATATTTACACGTTAAGGAAATAATAAATGATTGTAAAAATACTTTGTTTACATATCTTTCGAAGAATAAATTAAGAATAATGCCTAATTAGTATCGGGATAAATACATATGCATATCCAACGAAAATTCCCAGAAGTCCTACATCACATCGAGACACCCGATTATTTCTTTTTATATCGTCGCGCAACATATTGTTTTGATTAACGCTATAACCTTCCCAAATATGCCAGAAATAGAAGTAAAACCTCGAGTTTTCGAAGCGAAACGTGAAGCAGGAGACAAAAAGCATATATCGCATATAATAGCTATAAGAGTCGTAACGAACCCTTAAAAATCGAGCGAGAATGACGGAAAGCCAGAAAGAGAGCGAGAGAGAGAGAGAGAGAGAGAGCCAATATCTATTTAAATATCTCTTTCTTTCCCTTCGGTGGTTGTGTGAACCCTCGGCGTAACAGCTTTCTCTCGAAGCGTTTTATATATATTAGCAAAGTATTTTAAGTCCTCTCTTTCTTCTTTCCGCGATAGAAACGCTTCTTTTGCGCGTGTAGTTTTAAATGGGCGTAACGCGCGAACTAACGCGCGGCTCGCTTTACGCATCGCTCCTCGGCGCGTATACAATATACATAGATATACGCACGCAAGAGTCGAGCTTTCTGCCCGACTATTTTCTTTTAATTTAAAAGGCGCGTTTCGATGTCGTCCTTAAGTTGTATTATGCATCCCTCGTAGTTGTAAATGTTTATATGTGTATCGTGTCGCGTCTCTGTTTAGTGCGCGATAAGTGGGTCGTTTATGCGAATTTATCGCGGGAATCTACGCGCACGGACTAACGAGTTCCCCGTACATCGTAAGCATATAATACAGGTGTAGTTATACTCGATATAAATTTCAGCGCGTATGCTTTCGCCGGTTTTTCCTATACGGCCAAGCACTCGTTTACGTATACGTTATAATCTGTCATTAATTGTAATTTATAACGATAAAAATCGAAATATTTTAATGATACTCAAACAATGAATTATACCTGCGTTTATCTGGGTATACTTACTCACTTTAAAGATAATAAATATTATACGTGCGGAAAGCAATATAACGTAACGCGCAGCTGTTTTGCATAAAATTTTCATTTAAGTTTATAATTGAAAGAAAAGAGCTAACGGCAAACGATAATTTTCATTCGATACGCGAACGTTGCGAGAAAATTTGATGAAATTAACTTTTGCTCAAATGTTATGCGATTCGTAATAGAAAAAAAGAAATAAACGTAAATTGTTTGGTTAAATGCATAAATACATGAAATAGAATAGTAATGTGCATTTACGCTCGAGTAATGTTCGTGCAGGTAAGAAATAAAATGAAATTTTAATAAAAAAAAAAAGACGTGCCGTTAAATTATTTCATCCTGAAAATTACTTATTTTCAATTAAATTGATATAGTAATTATCATTTTTCCTTGTGATTTCGCTAAACGCAAAAATCAAATTACACATTTAATGGAGATAATTCGACTATGAAGTGGAAAATTCGTTATAATTTTTCCCTCCTCAAAAAAATTATAACTTTTGCATGTGCATATATAACGTCGTGAATAATCAGACAGTAGTAAAATTTATGAGACGTAACTAGATAACAAGAAAATTTAAAGTTTGCCGACAACAAAAACCTTCGTATACACAAAGTATATATATATATATATATATATATATATATATATATATATATATATATATATATATATCATTAAACTAAACATGAATATATTATATTGTTTCAAGAGAAAAATAACTCACGCAAAATATTCTATCCAATTTAATCACGAAATAGATAAAATCTTAATAATTAAACTCGTTTTCCACATAATTCATTACATATACGTTTGCAGTTGATCGATATTTACAAGGAAAATTGCGCGTCACTTTTACCTCCAATTTTCCAAGCATCTCTCTTCGTCGTATGTCTTTTTATCCTTCGTCGTTCGACTCATTCATTAATCGAATCGTCATACCGCACGCAACGACACCGTCGACGTTCGCATTAACGAGTGTAGGTACGTACACCATGAGTCAATTCTGCGAGTATGACTTCGGCGCTCGCTCACATATACACACAAATAAACACATTTTTATACATATATATGTGGCATAGAGCTCGCTCTTCCGGCATTCTCGCACACGCGTCGTATTAGGAGAGATCAAGTATCGCTCGTAATTTGTTGTTCTCGCGCTTCGTCGGAATAAATCTCGAGCGCGGCTCGAGTATAGCTCCTATTTGCTCTCAAAGCGCAGCGCCGGTAGGATTCCTTTGAAGCGCGCGCGCGCGCGTGTGCGCCGGTGAAAAAGCGCGCTTTAATAGCCTTTGTGCATACATATATATATGCTTGCGCGTGTATGTATACGTGTGTGAATAGATACTGACGTACTCGTTAGAAAGAGAGAGAAAGATGTGCACACGCATACACAGGTATACTCTCTCGAGAAAAGATCGAAACGACGACAACGACGACGACGAAGACGACAGTTTGGATAGACGCGCGCGTATGCGGCTTGCGCTTTCGGTATTTCAACTTCTCGGCGAGACGGAAAGAGAGAGATCTTAATTGTATTTCAGGGTCACTTTCCGTATACATCGCTAATAGGTGAACGCTGTTGCTGCGCTCTTAGATCGAGCGCTCGAGGATTCATTATTTTCGATTCGAAGGAATTTAATGGCTATCCTTTAGTTTTCTTCTCTCTCTCTCTTTTTTTTTTTTTTTTTTTTTTTTTTTTTTTTGCTTTGCTTTGCTTTGCGCTAAAGATCCCGACCGTGTGAACGTTTTTTTTTCTCTTATCTTTTTTCATTTGAAATGCTTTTATCGGTTTTAAATTGGTTAAATTTTTTTATTCTTGACTTGAAAATGTAAAGGTACGCATAGTAGAGGGCAATCTGTTAGAGAGATAATTTTATTTTTTTCTTTTTGCATAATTATTCCGAGCGTAGTTGGTATACGGTTAGTATAATTCCTTTTACCTACGTTAATGTGAATCGAAAGCTTTTTCTTTAGCCTACTATGAGAAAAAAGTAAATATTCGTATACCGGAGTTTGAATTTTGACAATACACCTACGTTCGCACTATCAATCTTGTTCAAACGTAAGTTCGGTAATAAAAAAAAAAAAAAAAAAAAAAAGAAAAATAAGTATAAAATTCCCGTCATATCTCGAAAAGTCAAAGACGAGTCCCGCAGAAAAACATAAGCTTATATTCCGTCGACAATCGTCATCCCATATATATATATATATATATATATATATATATATATATATATATATCCTAAAAGTATGTAGTTCAGCTGTCACATCAAACACCGAAAAAGCAATTCGCTCACATTTCGCCTCCTTAACGATCCTAAACTCGCGCGGGTTGATTTTCTCTCCCTTCCCCTGTATCTATATAATAATACAATTCCCGGGCGTGTGTGTAACCAAAAAGCGCGCGATCAATTGGCCCCGCCGTCCGAAATTGCGCGGGCCGCGCGCAAAATCAAAGCCGACCGGTTTCCGCAAAAAAATTAATACGTGACCCGTCGCTCTTTCTTTCTCTTTCTCTCTCTCTCTCTTCCACTCCCTCTCTATCTGTTGTATATTCGGTGGCGATGCCGTCGAAAAAGCGAGCGCATCGCGAAAACCTGTTCGTATGCAGCTCGTAGCTATAAAGGCCCGAAAAAGATATCCTCGCGTCCATGATTTTTGACTCGTCGCGGGAAAGCTGAAACTCTCGTGAGACATTCGTCGTTTCCCTAGTATTTGCCGTGCGCGAGAAACTTTGCCGCATCGGAATAGAAAGTCACTCGTTGTGAAGAAAGAGAGAGAGAGAGAGAGAGAGAGAGAGAGAGAGAGAGAGAGAAGAAAGAAAGCAACGATTAACACTCCGGCACTTACGCGTAATTTGGCTTCGATGCGTGTATATACGTAAACACATATACGTAGACACATATAAAGTACATTACTACAAAATAACTCGCGCGCGAGCGTCTCTTTTGCGGTAAAGAATTTTAACGCGTCGCGCTGCTGAAATGGACTTTGTAAGAAAGTAAACGAAAAGAAACCTAGGCATTGATTTTCGAAGGGAAAACCCGCCTTTTAATTTGCCGCGTGGTTTTAATTGATTTTCTTGCGGTTCGGTAATTAGGGCAATTAAAGTTTTGTAGGATGTCGCGAAAAAATTTAATTGAATTATAATTATATTTAATGTACTTGTTTCGAAATATAGATTAATTAAATTTCGAATTTTTATTTTACTTTCTGAGTCGAATCTTTTATGAGTAATATATATATATATTACTAATAATATATATATATATATATATTACTTAAATATATATACGAAGCTTTAAGAATCGTAATGTTTTATTCTTTTAAATTTAATGGTTTGTAATAATCACTATGTGAGCGCATTCAAAACAATTTGTCTTTTCAAATACCTTTTTATAATACGTCGGCGCTTTCAAGTAAAATCTACAAATATAATTCGTCACTCGCAAAAACTCGTATTAGAAACGAAGCATCATTTGATTTTCATAAATCTTGTTAGAAGTCTTATACATTATTTTAGCACTTTAAAAAAAAAAGGAGGGGAGAAAAAAAAGAAAAAAAAACTTCGTTATCTTCGACGATCGCGGTATTTAATTACTGTAAACACGCATAAAATAAACACTTCGGCAAACAACAAACGAATATTTTTATCATAACGCACGCGTTAGCTCAAAATCTAAATTTATAATACGCGTTTTGCTACGGGTTACCGTACGCACACAAACAACAATTCATGTATAATACGCGACCTGCACGAAAGCACAGCAGAAAGTCTTATGTATACGCCTCGCAAATGAAAAACATGTATAATTAACTTTTTCTTTTTCTATTTTTCGTTCTGACAATTTTCCTCCTTCCGTAAATTCATACAATGCACACGGAGCACACGGATCGCTTAATTATTCTCCCTCCCGCATCACACATCGCACGGAGCATATTACACGCGCAGCGTTTCAGAATAAAACCCATATCATATACAGACACATACACGCACTCTTTCGTACGTCGTCTCGCGAGGGTAGACGAAGCAAAACACGTCGCGTATATAAAACATTTTTCCTCTTTTTCTCTATTTCTGAAAAAGAATAAAACTTGAGCGTATTTTCTCGAGTAGAAGAGAGAGAGAGAGAGAGAGAGAGAGATGTGTGCGGAACACGTGTTCCTCGGTTATATATCTCGGGAATCCGAAGGCGAGTCGCGCACTTTGTCACCGAGGCCACGCCCTTCGTCAAAAAAGCGCCGTATATATATACGCATAAGTTGTACATAAAGGCATGCGTATATATATTTACACGTATATACGTAAAGGCCGAAACGAGGAGCTCCACCCGTCAAATCTTCCGTCTCGGAAGGGCTCCTACGGAGTTGCTCTCTTGCGGCGTTCTATGTATGTATATATATACATAGTCGCCTCCTCGTCGCTGTAATTATTTCCTACTAGATGAATTATCGCTTTATGCGAGGCGCTACGCAACTTTAGAATTTTTTTTCCGCGCATAAGCTACGTTAAGGGACTAACTTGCTAACGTCGCTCGAGTAAAGATAAATTTTTATGGAGGAGGTGATTTTATTTATTTTTTTTTTTTTTCGTTTCATGATTATTTTTTTTTTTTTAAATACTTGTCGAGTCGTTTAATTGATTATATGTGGTCGGTGTAATTTTGCGTGAAATGATTAATCATTGAGATGATGTGCTCTTCATTTCTTTATAATTCATCGATGCAATAGTATGTATAATTGTTAACTTGTTAAAAATTAAATAATATTAATACGAGAATTTTTAATGATCGTCGCTGTTATAAGATAAGCATTTAAAAATCAATTACATTGAATTTAAACATTTTAATATTTCAATAAAATATAAGTATATGGTACGATTACGATACTATCTTAAAATCAAACACATAAAATAGGTTGCCGTATATCGCAATTTCCATTATTAATTACAGTTTAAGTAATTTGACGGCGTTTAAAATAAATTTTGCAGCTACGCGTTCCCGCTTGCATCTTTCCCGTCGCACGTGAAAAAAGCTTCGGAAAACATTATTCGTACTTGTAAAAAGAAGTGCTAAAAAAAGAAAAGGAAAAAACAAAAACTCGATCGCTTAAAGAATTTATAATATAACGATAACAATCTAAGCATAAAGAAAAAGGACGTCTCTTCCTGAGAACGTTAATCGCGCGGCGCAATAAAATACTACGACTCCATAATGATTTATAAACAAGAGGTTCAAGGAAAGCAAGAAACTCTCTTCGCGTATATTATAAGTATCGCGCGGCTTTAACAAGATCGGATAAAAAAGCAAAACTACGTTGACAAAAAATAAAAATAAAAAAAAAGAGAGAGAGAGAGGGGCAAGATAAATTAAAAAAAAAAAAAAAAGAAACAAACCGCGGTACAATAATACACACGCACGCGTATAGAAAAGCTCGAACGTTCGATATATCTCCGGCAAGTTGCCGACGCCCCCGAATTCATCGCAAAAATTCTCCCTCTCCTTAGTTACGAAAGAGTGAATTACGTTTTCTGCGTACACGTATCTATATACTAAAGCGCGCGATGGCGGCTCGCGCGGTATGCCGTTGACGAACCGAAGACTCGCTGGTGCTGAGGGGGACAATTAATTAGAAATTATTCGACGGGTATCAGAAGGTCGATCACCACGAATGAGAACTGAAAACGGCAGAGAAAGAGAGAGAGAGAGAGAGAGAGAGAGAGAGAGAGAAGCCGCGTCGGCTCGAACTCTTTGATGCTTCGTCAGCTGTCCCACCGGACCACTTTTTCGCCCCGCGTATCTCCGCACGCGCGCGACTTCGACTCATCCTTGCATCGTATGGTTCTCTCTCTCTCTCTCTCTCTCTTTACGCGCATTCGTCTGCGCGCGTGTATGTATACGAGCCCGCGACTCGCACAAAATTTGACCGAATGCGGGACGCGAAACTGTTTATATATCCCCGACGCGCATACTTGAGCTTTTTCTTGTTATATTTAAGGAATCTTACCCCACCCCGTTATCCTTTCCTCGTATATGTCACTCTTTTATCGATAAATATACGCACACTCGTGCACGCTTACAAAACTAAACAAAGTTACCGTGAACCTCACCCCTTTATCGGAAGAAAAAAAAAGGGAACGAGACTCTTGTGTACATAAGCGCTCGCGCGCGTATTATACTTCTATATCCGTCATACCCCATCGGGAATTCCATTTGACCGATTTTGACCGCAAAGTCGTCTTATCGGATATACATAATGTTCGAAGCTGCGAATGATATTTGTATTTGTTTTGGTCTCTTGATTTTCGTTTTGGCTGTTTTAAGGTGTGCGCACGCGCGTTTGCAGTAACGATAGTATAATGATGTTTCGGGATACCGATTAGCAATTTAAATTTGACGAGGCACGTGCGATTCTCGTAATACTCGATAATCCCATTGCAGATATCGATGCAAGATTGTCGCATGTACTCGCGGTAGCGTGTTTAATGTTGTCGTTTAAATGCCATTAAAATAATTTGTTCTGTAATCTTGTATTATGTGTTAATTAATATTAGTTTCCGTTAGCATACGACTTTCGTTATTGCGAGAGTGAATCAATTTTACGCGCGAATCTTTGATTCTTCATTCGCGGGGAATATTTTTGCCTTATTGTAAATTAATTTTAATTATCATTAGAAAAATCATTTAAATATTTTTCTTTTTTTACTGTAAACATATTAACAAATGAAAATGATTATCTTAAATAATAAAAATAAATAATTAAAAACTGTACGCGTACACGGTGCGAAATTTAAAGTATAACATTTAATTATAAACATAAAGAACATGAAATTCAATTTTCAACGCCTCGATATATCGTACGACGTTGAAAAATTGTCGTATCCCTTCATTATATACGTACTTGAAGCATACATTAAAATAAAATAACAAGTCGCAAGAACGAATAAATCGTTCGAGCCGCGGTGACAGATTGCACTAAATTGAAAAAAAAAAACAACGAAGATCGGGGCAGGAACGAAAGAACGACTAAGAGAGAAAGAGAGAAAGAGAGAGAGAGAGAGAGAGAGAGAAGTACAACGTCGTCGGCCAATCTCGCTCTCCGCGTAATTTTTACATAAAAGGGATGTTCATGAAGAGTCAAAGTCCTCCTTTTATATACAAAATCGACATGATTTGTCGCTTCGTCTACCATCTGCCGTCTCTCTCTCTCTCTCTCTCTCGTTTACCTATGCCTCTCGCATATGAACGTCCGCTCATGAGTGCGTATAGCCCCTTGAAGAAATGGCCAAGTCGGATTCACCTTACACTCGCATCTCGGTGCATTCCTCGCGCTGCGCGTGTGTGTGTGTGTGTGTGTATGTGTGTGTATGCACGCTCTCGTTCGAAATGCAGCTGTACGCGACATCGGTCGATTGCTGCTTTTTTCCTTTCGTCCTTTTTATCTTTGCTTTATTGTTGTATAGTACTCTAGAAAAGCCGCATACTTAAACACGCATCGAGAGCGGATCTTATCCGATATATATCGGCTCGAGACATCGAACAAAAGTCACCTGTCACAAATATCACAAGGCACCACTACTATCTATGTACATACGACGGGCTCGATATAAGTAAAAAAAAGGCCCAGTCACTCTACGTTTCTCTCTACTCGACGGTCGAACTAGAAAGCGATATACTCGAGTCGAGCGAGGGTCGAGGGCCGCTCTTTCTCATTCTTTCTTTCCACGTCTTCGTCTATCTTTCTCCCAGGGATTTTTTTACAAGATCATTAAAGAGATTCCCGCGCCGTGAAGCGGCTCTCATGAATAAGCTTAGCGTGTACATCGACGAGCCTGCACGCATAGGTGTGTGCGCGTGTGCGCGTATACGTAGTATTTCAATATCCTTTTTCTTTGTTTCTTGGGCTGTCGTAATAAACGTTTATTAATCATCGATTGCTCGCGAGCTTGTAATGATTGTCTTAAGATTGATATGTAAATTGATTATCCTTGTTACGTTTGCGTAACGGAGAAATTTTCAATAAATTTGTTGGTAAAGTTTTATTTTTGATTCACGATGATATAAAATCATTTGATTGATATGAATAAAATTTTCGAGGGGATCGTTATTTTCGATTTTTAATGTATTTTGCTTGTACCGAAGAAAAAAATTATAAGACATTGAACAATGTGCACTATATTCATATAGTACCTATAAAATGTTTAAAAAAACTATACGATAAGCAGATAGTTAACCAAATAATTAGCCAGCTGTGTTTACATTACCACTAGTGCGGTTCTCTGATTTAGATTCTATTTCAGTATCTATAATTACATTCAAATATAACTGTATGAAAAACAATTTTTAATATTGTAGAATTAATCGTGTTAAGGTTTGAAATACAAACTCATGCAGTCGGCTAAATTTATTTCTAAAAAAATTTTTATTACATAATTTTTTTTCAAATCATTATATTATCAGAACATATTTACATTTTATGTATATAACAAAATTTACATATTCATAATATTAGTGAACAAATTTTTCAAAAATAGCAAATCGTATTTGCAAAGTTTGTGTAAACATGAGCATGCGATTAGTAAAAATTTTGCGAGTAAAGAATTTTCGATATCGCAGATATTTACCGTACAACGATAAATTTAAATCTTGTCAAAACAAGTTTAAATTATAAGACTTCTCGAATATTATCGTTCGTTATTATAACCCTTAACTCTTAATTACCTTGAAGATGTTTTACTTTTATAATGTAATCTTACATTTTCTTTTACTATCTATCCACACAAATTTTTCATCACAAATATCTTATCCATTTCGCACTTGTCAAATTATATTATTATATTCTGCGTCGACTGTTATACTATTATACGTACACTTGTTTACGCGCGAAAACCCAATTTTCGCACATAATAGTGATACGCAAACAAAAAAAAAAGAAAGAAAGAGAGAGAGAGAGAGAGAGAGAGAAACAATTTGAAAGAAAGAGAAAGAGGAGGAGCCTTTTAATATATTTGTGTATCGGGGTGTGTGCGCATCGGCATTCGTTCGATTAGTGCCCCCGTTCTCGCCCCACTGTATATACTACATTCACACAAATATATACCCATACGAATACGCGTGGGTGCACAAATACACACACACACACACAAGACGATCTATCGGCCAGCGCGAGCTAGTGCGAGTTTCTCTCTCTCTCTCTCTCTTACTCCATAGTCTAGGCAGCACGCGATAGGGCGATTTTCGCGGCTGCTCCCCCGCTCCAACCAATAAACTACGGCTTTTTTCCCCCTCTTTACCTCCCGCGTACACCTACCCACATCGACGATCTATTAGGTGCACCTATGGCGAGCGCGAACTGCCCATGCTCTTTCTCTTTTCCTCTTTGCTTCGGAGAGAGACGGATAGAGAGAGAGAGAGAGAAAGAGAGAGAGAGAGAGAGAGAGAGAGAGAGAGAGAAACGAAGGGAAAAAAGATCACGCACAATGCTGTTGGCGATTACAATAGGGTTGCTTTTTTGTACGAAATAGTGATGCTTCGATCGTCTATATACACGATACTATACACGTACCATGAACTTCATCGTATTTGATTTTGAAAATATAGCCGCAAGCTACTTACTTTTGTGTTTATCGAATTTCCCGATCAGTTTTATCTCACCGTATGTAATTTCGATGAATTACGTGACATTCTCAAATTTATTTTTGAGAAACATTGTACAATTTTTTGTATTGTATTTAATTAAATACAAAAACAAGTATAAATTAAAACCAATCAAATTTAATTGCTCTTCGATAATGTTGTTAACTTTAAATACTTTATCTAAATTACCGTTTATTTTGTTATTCGTACACGTTTGATATAAACGGTATATCATGAGAATATACTATAACTCTCTCAATTTTTATACTTAATAAATTACCATTGTTAAACTTAAGCACACAAGAAAATTTATAATCGCATTTACAATATCCATCAGATTGCAATAATTATCCTTCATCCTCGGCAATCAAAATAACGCATTGATGTAAAGTAGTTCAAAATCATCGTGCACACAAGTCGTCGTTCATTACCGAAGTCTTGTTTTTCTCTCATCCATCGGCGACTATTAATTATCAATGCCCGACGAAAATATAAAGTTTATCTCACGAGCAAGCGACAATAATTCTTCTTCGAATATCGGAACCTCTTTAACATTACGTCGTTCTTAAGAGACTCGTGAGTGCTTTTTCTTTCTCGTCGCTAAAACCTAATAAATTTTCAAAGCTTCGTTTTCTTTTTTGTTCTCTTACGAATCACGAGATGTTTACCGATTCAATTAGAAAGCATTATCCGAAGCGATACTTAGGCATCGAGGCGAGGGATGCGCTTGTTTCAACATCAATTCGTCGGGAACACTCGAATGTCATAACAAAACTATAATTAAACGCCCCGACGTCGTTGGCTTTGGCTACGGCTACAACTGGCGCGTCGCCGAGATATACTTTACCGAGTGACTATTTTATTATCGTGCATTAGAACGTTTGTACGACGGTGCATTAGAATTAGCGCTTTGTGTATACGATAACTTTTAATACGTTGTTTTATCGTTGTTTAATTGCTTCGAAATTTATGAAGGTTGTTATACTATCTTGAATTTATAGGAATCGTTATGAGTATTTTATTTACTTTCATTCATCATTTACATTAAATTTACAAATCATTTACACAAGGCCGTTTAGAATATATACATATATATAATTATTAGAAATAATTTGTGCAAAAATTCATGCATATTATATATTTTTTTGTATACATTATTTTACAATTAAACAATAAAATACTGCATTGTATAATCAATATGAAAACCAGAAAAAAAATACACAATTTTTTTCTGCTTTTTAACGCAGACATCAACGATTTTCATTTTTTCCTTCAGTCTCTCGCTGAATACAAAAAAATTAATCAGCGGAATCTTCGGTGAAGCTTCGAGCTTTTAACGTCGCTTAAGCTTTTTCTTCTTCGTTTAGCCTCCCTTTTCATTCCGACACTTAAGAAGGCATTGTGTCAAATGCCCCGTCGCTTCTCGACGCGCGCACAACTGGTGCCGGTCTCTCTCGTATCCGTCGCGCGCAACGACTTTGCATCGCATCGAAATCCGCGACAAGCGCGTATAAGTATCTCACGGAAATAATCGACAGCTGTCTTACGTCGTGCGACGACGTCTTCTCGCGACGAGTGAACGAGCTGTGGATAATAAAAGAACGGACGACGACTCGCGACGCAGGACTACAACGCGTGCCCTCTCGTTTCTTTTGTTTTTTGCCAGCGCGCAAATCATTTGTAATTTCAAATTCGGACGACGGGACAAACAGATGGCGACGGGTATTAGCATCTGTGCGCATAATGTGACGCGCCGTTTTGAGAGCGACACTTCCGTCTTCGTTCGCGACAAAAAAAAAAAAAAAAAAAAAAAAAAAAAAAAAAAAAAAAACAATGTTACCCCGGTTTGTTTTGTATATATGTATACATACCTTGATGACGATCGACGACGGAAACACGCGTCGTTTTCTCGCTTCTGCGCCGATGAAAAATTTCGCTAGCAATTAATTCAGCCGCGGCGCGATGAACAAAAAAAGAAGACGCTGCTTTTACGGGAGAAACTGAGGAAGAGACACACCTTGCGATTTTACGATCGCGGATGCTTATTTGCGTTTTCGTTTGCTCAGAAACTTGTCAGCAATCGACGCACGTTGTTTTAACGCATTGGAAATTTTCACTTCATGAATAATACATTTTTTGAGTATTGCGTCGTTTTTCTTCGCTCGTATCGATCGTTTCGATTTTGATCGGGTCAGTATATTCCGTTTTTGTGTCTATTTTTTTTAGTAAGATACTTTTCTAAAGGCATTCTCGCGTGACATTTGCAAATTAAAGGCACGTACATGCGGATAACCCGCGTGAAATTTTAATTAATCAATTGACGTACAAGGTATTATGAAAATTCATGCCATTAATTTCAATATAGATTGACGATATATTGGCGGGAAAAAAAATTTTGTGATCGATACGTTTTATAATGTTATCCTTGTACCGAGCTGTAAAAAAAAAAAAAAAATTTACTCGCACATTGTATGTTCTAAATAATTAATGACCATAAAAGAGATTTTATAAATTGCTCACACTTATAATTGAATTAAACAAGGAATATTAATTTTATAAATGTTATCGTGAAAAAATAAAATATGCGAAAACATTTCAAGCCATGAAAAATACGCGCATATGTAAGCAGTTAGCGACGTTGTGGTCAAGTTTACGATTATTTAGTAAGAAAAATAATCAAAGTAATTGTTTTTTTTTTTTTTTGTTTTTTTTTTTTTTTTAATGAAAAATTTATTGCATTCATATTATTTATTAATTACGATAACGCGTAATTAATTTAATGTATTGTTAAAAAAAGGAATACGGACATTTAAAGAAACGCTAATTGGTCGCGATTAGATAAGAGAATATAAGCTCAAAGTATGTAATACGCGAGCTATTTATACTAAATATTTTTCTCACTAGGTTCATGCACGCGATTATATTGGCAACGAAACTCGCACAATACACTCGCAGATCTCTTGGTCGCGATTATTATTCAACGGACATGAGAATCTTCGCGAAAGTTTTATCTCAGAAACACGTGTTCGACCAATAAATACATCGCACAGAAGCTGTAGATTGAAACGCAGGAAAGAATAATTTAGCGTCTCGAATTTCCGGCGGACGACGTACGTTCCTCTCTTTCTCGTGTTTTTTTTTCTCCTCCTATCTTTTTTTTTTTCTCTCACTCCTCTTAAAAGCGTAATATATAGAACAAAATAGTTTCGGTGTATACGCGTATGTGTAGAAGATAAGCCGCTAATAAAGACTGTATCTATTCAGGTATTCTGTCAACGAGTATACAACCCGTGTCCCTAACGCGATTGAATATACATCTGCTTGTGTCACGCTTCTCTTCTCTCTTTAACATATATACGTTTAACGTGAATTATTGGTGGCGTCGTTATAAAGGAATTTTTAACGCCTAACTTATGCTACCGGTTTTCGTTGAAAAACTTGTTTATTTTTTATTTTTTATTTTTTTCTTCTTTATTGCGCGCAACGATCGAGCATGCATATCTATCGAGAAATTCCGCATTTTTAATGAATTCTTAAATATTAAATAGTTTACGTGTCGCGCGCGCGCGTGCGCATATGGTATCGTGACGCCCTATCTCGTATCAATTATCGTTAATCGCTTATAAAACTTTATGCGAACTGCCGATTTGCAATAGTCAGCGTAAAAATCGCCACGAAGTTAATTATATTTTTTTTGTTTCGTGCTTAACGCACATACGAAAGATAAGCAAGCTAATAAAGTCGCTAATCTATTAGACTAGCGGCAGAAAGAACCGGCGTATACGTACTTTATGTATGCACGCAGAAACCCGTGCTGTGAGTTCACGATCATGCCCAATAAATATAAAGGGCCAAGAGAGACCCGATTAAACTCGGTTCCGATGTATACGTATATATATATATATATATATATATTTGCGCGCGCACCTCTCGCTACTAGGTAAAAGTCAGCGTGGCCCGATGGGAATTGGGTCCGGTGCCTTCTTCGTTTCTTTTCTCCCCACCTTGGCGTACCTCGAGCGCGGTGAGTCCCCTCCGTAAATGCCGGGCATTCCGAGTCCCACGCGTCCGGAGTCAAGGAGCGCGCACCAATACGGCGCCCCCGAGATCGTTCGCTCGTACTCTTTCTCCCTTTCTCTCTCTCTCTCTCTTTCGAGCCGCGGCAGCTTGTCCGTTCGCTCTTTATCGTATACGAGCGCGAGCGAGCGTGCGCTTCGATGTTTCTTCGGAGGCTTAAAGGACCGTGCGAATGGGACTTCCGGACGCTGCCGGAGGGACTTCTGGGAGCGAATTTCTTTTCGGCTTCGTCGACGCCGCATTTCTCCATTCTTTCTTTATTTCTTTTATTCTACTATCTCTCTCTCTCTCTCTCTCTCTCTCTGTATCTTTTTCCTTCCCTCTTGTTTTTTTTTTTTTTTTTTTTGTTTTTTTTATACGTCCATGCTAACTCGTTGCCGTTGTCTTCTGTTCTTTTCTTTTTTTATCGTCGGGCTACGTTTCTCGCTTTGTTTTTGCGTTATTTGTGTGTACGCTTGATGTAATTGATCAAGAGATTGAAGAGCCTTTGTATGGGTTTCGTAAGAGACTCGTAAGCGGATATTTTACGACAAATCGTTTTTGAGTATTGTACTCTTTCCTTGAGAAAATTCTTTATAATTTAATTGAAGTTTAATTTTCATCTACTAGAATATCTTAAAAACCGTACTAGAAAATTCTAAATTATCGTAAACAACGAATTTTGCGTATGTCATTAATATTTTTTGTTCTATTTTAGTGCCATTGCAAGATAAAAATATTTAAGACTTTCGTTTACTTTGATATTTATATTGATTTTTTTTCGGGACTCAATTATATTTTATAACGTAGAAGTATAATAACTTTTAGGTCACATAAGGAAATTTCAAATTTTTTTTGTAAAAACCAAAAAAAAGTGTCGAAGTAGAAAAATCCGAGATTGTCCAGACGCATGTAAAATATTAAAGCATACTATAAATACCGGAAGTCGCCGTGAAAGAAACATTTAAACTAAAGCATATTAATTCAATTAATATATCATAAAATCCTACAATTTTATTCATATCAGCGTATATTTTACGAATGAAATTTGCATAACGTAAATCAAATCGTAATATGCGTATAGAGCTGTCGTTACGGGAGCTATGTATAAATCATCCCAAGCGCATAAATAAATCAAGGAGCTAAAGGGGATAAAAAACGACGAAAGTCTCCGCGCTGATAACCTTGAAAATAATCAAAACAAATTCTGGCTATGCAAGACTTTTTGTAAGCGGTAAAAGGAGGTGCACAGCTACGAAAGCGCGTCAAGCTAAAAGTCTCCGATCCCCCCTCCTCCCCCACCCATATATATAAATATACAGTGAAGAAGCATTTTTTGCTAAGGATTTAGGAGCCTTGCAAAACCTTACCGGAGCAGCTGGAATGTTGGATCGGCGCGAGAGAATCTATAAGCCCGCAAAGATCCCGCGACGGACTAGATCTCTCTCTCTCTCTCTCTCTTTTGCCTGCGCCTGAAGATGTTTCTATATACATGAGTGTATCTATAAGTATACGTCTAGAAGACGCGCTCTTTTATATCTTTCGCGTCAGGTGTACGCGCGCGTGCGAGTGTTGATCTTTTTGCGCGTGGAGCGCGAGCGCAAGAGCTCAACCTTAACGGTCGAGAAATTGAGTTTAAACGCATCTCGTTGTCGTCCTCTTGCGACGATGAGAAACGCGCCTCTATACTCTGGTATCTCTGGCTTGTTCGCGCTGGTCATGATTGTAAAAGAAAAAACTGAAAAGAAAAAGAAAAAAACAACAAGTCGAAGCAAATTGATTTCATAGTTTGCTCTAAAAGCGCGTTTTATCTATTTGCGTGTACATATATATATATATATATATATATAAAAGCGTTTAGATCGTGAAAAACACGCGTAATTGGAAATTTCTTGGATGTACGAAGTATTTATTACTGTCATGTCGTACGGGATTACCGCCACTACTACTATTACTCTACTAAATTTTTCTAGTACACGTGTCTCTACTTGAGCAGCGTTCGTGTCTTGTGTCCATTGGATTTTATGTAGTTTTTAAGGCGCCCTCGTGTTGACCGAATGCTCGCACGCTTCTACTTCCAATAAATATACTTCTTTTAATCCTTTCTATTTTAGATATTGTGCCAATCGAGCTATATTTTTGTAAAAAAAAAAAAAAAAAAAATACAAGTGTCTGTATAAACGTCTAAATTATTTGTGAAAATAACAAGAATTTACGCGTGACGTTGGATAGCGGATTTATCAGTCGTGAAAGTGTATAAAGTAAATAACCCAGTAGTTCTGTTTTTCTAGTTGACTTAAATCGAAATTAAAAAGTATGTACAAAATGTATTTTAAAGATTGACATATTAAAAACTGCCTTTAACATTATTAAACAAGTATGTTGTGCTCATGTCATATAATAACGGATTTTTTTTTTTCTTTTCATCCTGTTTTTTTAAAGCAAAGTTTCATGAGATTAATAAAGATTAAAATTAAGAATAAATTTCTTCAAAAAAGAAAAAAATAATTTATTACAAAACGAAAGGTTTCCCGTGTTTTACATTCATTACACTTTATCAAATTTAGCTGATAATGAAAACAAACAAGATGTGCGTACACCCAAACGCTTCTTCGGTATAAACCTCACACCCAATAATAAGCAATTCACAAGATCCTTGGCTCTCCTAGATAATCTTCGCGTATACATAGATATCCATAAGCATACGTCGACGCGTTCCAATCTCATGAAGCCAGGGGATACAGCAGCGCCGGTAGACAAGCAAAGATCTTAGGAGAAATCCAGCTCCTCGTTAGAATTAATCCTTCGCGCATCGTCGGGGAAGACACGTCGAGCCCGATGAGAGCGGACCACACCGCGACATTAAGTGAACTAATGTAGAGGCCGGGTTGTGCCTTAGGTAAGTTTCTAATCCATCGCGCGCTACTACTAGACTACAAGGCGCGTCGTGGCTCAACGCCTCCCAAATCCGATCCCCTCTCGTGTCTCTCCTTCAAGTTTATAAATGAACTTCGTCTTATAAACGTCTTCGCGAATATCGCGCGAGTTTCCGCTTTCTCCGTGCAGGATTCCGGGCGGCAGAAGAGTATCTTTGTCGCGGCGGTGGCTAGCGAAGAGACGATTTGGTATTATACCGCCCGCCGAGAGAAAGAAACTCTCGAGAGCGGGATGTACTTATTGGATTCCGTGGCGCTTTCGTTAAAGCCGTTCGTTCTTTGATCTATTTCAATCTTGCGGGTTCTGATTGCCGAGGTTTATTTTTAAGAGAGCCGAGCTAGAGTGTAAACAATAGATTCTTGATCTTTATGAGCGTGAAATACCGATCAGATATAGCGGTTATAGTGTGTACGAATACGAGAGATTCTTCAGATGTCGGGCATTCTTTTTAAATATTATTCATTAATATTGTAGAGAAATTATTTTAAATGCTAGTTATAGTTATTATAAATGAAACGTTTCTTATGAATTAGATTTATATTGTTTTTGAATCAAGTAAATTTCTAAAATTTTTAATCGTTAATTTTTATTTGCGTTTAAGAAAAATTAAGTTTATTATAACTGAATGTATGTTAACTCAATTAATAAAAATCTACGAAAAAAAAATTATGATTCAACGCAATTATAACAATTGAAAATTATCTAAAATTTTTCAAGAGCTTGTCAAACTTAGCTTTTAAAAGCGATGAAAAACATCTTAATTTACATCTCGCACTAAGTATGAACGAAATCAACGAGTAACGAAAATTTCCCATTAAGCAAAGGCAACAATTTCCGAAGAATTTTTATCGCATACCCGGCTTAATTATTCCAAATCGTCGGCGCTCGCATTTTAAAGATTCTAAAGCATCAATCGTCGTTTAAATGCCTTCGAAGTTCAAACCCTTCTCCTTTCACCTCGAATCCTGTATGGCATAACGAGACGGATCGCGAGTCGAGGCGCGTCAAAGCGCGCGCACTTTATGCGCGCCGCAATCCTCGCGTGAATTTCAAGATCGCGCGCAAGTGCAACGAACGTCCCAGTAAAGCAAAAATGTCCGCCTCGTAAATGCACAGAGCCCGCGGAATTCAAAGCTTTCTTCTTTTCTTTTCTTTTTCTCTCTCTCTCTCTCTCTCTCTCTCTCTCTCCTCGTCTCTCACCCTACGTGTAGATTATTAATGCAAAGTAATCCACATTCGGCTCCGACAAATCGCGTCGATTAAAATAAGAGCAAGCTATTCTTCAAAATAAGAAAGAGAGAGAGGCAAAGTCGGTGATGTTTGGGATAACGTTGATATTGATGGAAATGCGATCGTACCATCGTAAATACTTCTCGAGTTTGGCCGATAGCACTTCTCGCTTTGGCTTAGCTTTCGCGGTAGTAGGAATTAGTCGGGCGACGAGTTAAGAAAAGAGCGAGAGTGAGAGAGAGAGAGAGAGAGAGAATGAGAGAGAGTGAGAAAAAAAAAAGAAAGAGAAGCTACAAGGCGCGAGTTTGCGCGCGCGCGCGCGTGGTTTCAGCTTTTATTAATGAGGAGACATTCTCAACGGGCCTCGGATCTTTGCTTGTCACAGATATGTGATCCTTAGCACCGGGTATATAGAGAGGAGGAAGAAGAAGAATTTCGCGAGCTTATAATACGCGAGCGTATGTATATACGCGCTTGAATGAAAAACAGATGGCGCGTGAGCCGAGATTAAGAGAATCTCTCTCTTGCTTTCCAACCGCCGCTTCTATCTCTTTTTTTCTCTTTTACGTTTTCGACATTTTGCTTATATATATATATATATATATATATATATATATATTTTTTTTTTCGTCTCGAAGCTTTGGGGCGCACGCGCGCTTTTAACGCTCGAGTTGTTCCACAGCGATCTTTACAAGCTCGTACACGATTCGGAAAATTGAGTTTGCGTGCGCGGAATGTTATTAGGGTGACGAGGACTTCTTCGTCGTCATGTCTCATCACCGCGGCTTTCTTTCTTACTTCTTTCTTCGCGCTCTTCCTTGGTTATATTCTAAAGCGTTCGGTGTTTCCGTGACTTGTCGTCGTTTCGCATAAGCATTAATTTTTTTCTTTTTGAAGCAGAATATAACTCGTATTGCTTTTAAAATGAATTTACTCATCTGCGATATAAAATTCGAGTTTGTATAAAAGGTATAAATATTTTGAAAGTAAGAATAAAAAATTTTTTTAATCGGCGAAATTATCAAAATGAAAACGTTATCGCACCCATTCGAGCATTAAACAAAACTGAAATAAAAGGAAGGCAAAGCTTTTCGTATATTTCACGCGAGAGAAAAAAAATCGACGATAATGACGATAAAGAAAAAGAAGAAAAGTACTAAGATGTAGTAGTAGTAGTAAGGAGGTTCACGCTCGAAACCCTCGGCGGTAAGATGAATGCGTTCTTATACAACCGTTCATCTTCAGAAGACCATTACGCTGAGCTACCGCCTCGATAAGAGGCGTGCTGCAAGAAAGTAACGAAAGGAAGAAGAAGAAGAAGAAGAAGAAGAAGAAGAAGAAGAAGAAAAAGAAGAAGAAGCATAAGAAGAAAGGAGAAGAAGTAGAAGGGAAGCGCGAGGGGCACGGTATAAACACAACGGCGGCAGCTAATTTTTAAACAAAGCACCGATTTCGCAGCTTCATAAAGTCGTTGTACTCATTATTCTTCCGCGAGATAATAAATGATTATTACCCGGGGAGTAAAGCGAACGGGTGAAAGACGCGACTCGAGGGGTCGACTATACTGGATGGAAAAAGTAAAAGGGCACGAGAGGTGGAGGTACGGAGGTTATCTTTGATGTCCTCTCACCCACGGAAACCAGCGAAGCGACAAATTCTTCGATATTCCCGCGATGAAAAGCCTCTTCTTTCGTGAAACGAATAAGGAGCGACGTTATTGACGCTCTTCAAGCCTCCTTTCTCGAGAAAACTTTCCTTTTGACGCTCTCGGTCGAGTTTTATCGCGATGTCTGTCACCCTCTCGCGCGCAAACGAAAAGTACGAGCGTTTAACGACTGCGAATCCGCGATGTAGACCGAGGGGTTGATGGATAAATCGCACAAGACAGCGATTTGGAGAATAGCGCGCTACTTGGATTCAAGGGATAAATGTGAGAGAAAGAGAAAATATAGGCGCGTATCTTGTAAATTGAAGCGACGATTGGTAACGTTTTATTGGTACGAAATTATGGGATGTATAATGGAATTCTTGGTTTATCGGTTGCTTTTTGTGACTCAATGAATTCAAAGAGTCAACACGTTATTGGAAAATGTTATCTAATTCTATAAAGTACCTTTAAACGCAGTATTCGATAAAAGAATATTACATATAATTATTAATTATAATAATATCGGTAATTGTTTTCAATTCCATTAATCATTAAAAAATATCGGTTAATTCAAAACACTATAATATCGCATTTTGCGCATAGATTAAAATCAACGAAGTTTTTCTTCAACGTTAACATTTTTCAACAGATAAAAAAAAAAAAAAAAAAATTCCTCCATACAAAGCTAAGAAAGAGCAACCGAAGAAACATCGGCCATCGCGCGAGCTTTTTTTCCACATCGCTCTCGTATAGGTTCGCATTGCTGTATATATATATATCGCAAAGAAAAGACGCAATCGCGCACGGAGGGAAAGACGTCGAGGAGGAGGAGGAGGAGGAGGAGGAGAAGGAGAGAAGGAAGCCTGCAGGGAGGCCGTTAATTGCCGGCGTAATTGTAGCCTCTTTGTTTCTTCAATTACACCGGCGAGCGTCTAGACGCGCAAGAGCGCGCAAGCGGCGAAAAAGCGGAGCAGCCGTGGCCAGCACTCGGCTAGGAATTTTTATAAAATTATTTGTCCCGGAGACGGCGCTCTCGACTCGTCGTCGTTGGTTATACGTAACGTAATAACGCGCGTTGCGTTTTTCCCTTTGCCAGCCAGCGTACGTGTGGCTATTGAGATTGTTCGAGCGACCCCCGGAAAATATAAATTATAAAATTGAGCATAAAGCTTAACGTGCCTGCGCGAGGATAACGTTCTACACTCGTGCACATATACGTGCGCGTGTGCGTAAGCGCGCGTTCTTCTTTAAGCAACGCACTCGAACGAGTTACCTTTACGGTGTAAGCGCACCCGCGTTTGCGTGCCGAAACGTATATCGAGCGCGAATCCGCAACGCGACGCGCGCGCCCGAGCGATATGAAGATGTCTCAATTATCGAGGATACGCACCTTCTACCATCTCTCCCCCCCCCTCTCCCAACTCTTCTTCTTTCTCTTTCTTACTTCTCGAGTGTTTGCCTTTTTGATTTTATTGTACGTATACATGTATATACGCCGTCGGACTCAAGAGTTCGACTCATGGGCGTTGAAAGTACCGCTAATGAATCCGGCGCGCCGAGTAAGCGCGCGACCCTATTATTCGGACTTAACTTTCCTGTAATTGCCGTAGTTTCGTCGATTAATTGAAATTCTTACTTACTCGGGCTCGGCTCACTTACTTATGCTCGCTCGAACGGCGACGGGGACCTCCTTACACCGAGCTCATTTACGCGCGGAGCGGCTTTGACTTAATTGATTTCTGATTTCTCCCGATTTCGAGAGATTTTCTCGTTTTAAATTAAATAGAAGATTGCGCGATTTTATTTATCTTCGTTTTTCGATTTTTTTATTGATTCTCATAATTTAGAAAAGAAACTCTTGAGTTACTTTTATCAATTGACTATTAGCATATATTTATTACGAGATCATCGTGAATTTTATTTGCAATCGTGAAAAAAAATTAAAAAATTAATTTTAAATGTAAATGAAAGTATTGAATAATCTTAAATCACAATTTAAAGTAAACATTTTAAAGTATACTCTCTTTCTTTTTATTTTACATACTTTCAATATATATACAACAATTTAAAAAAGCTTTTTGCAATAAATAAATTAACGTTTGATCAATTACAGGAGAAAACTCGTTCACAATGTAAATTTGATTAATTATTCCGATCTGCGTATCAATTAACTAATAATGAAACCGATATCAATAACATTTCTATGAGCTAGCGCGTGCAATAAATATCAATTAACATGCAGGTAACTGTTCTTTTGTTTAAAAATGTTTGAACAGCAAGATAACATGGTAATTTATTGTATAATAATTTTTCAAAGCTGTTCGCGTAAAATCGACATATTATTGAAAATAAATATCGGGAAAAATATGTTCTAGCTATCTTCGAGCGAACAATAATTTTAAATTATATTTCAAATAAGTATCCATACTTGAATAGTACAATTACATTTAAGGAGCTCAAAAGTTTTTATTTCCATATTTGATAAACGAACATATTTTATAATTTATCAATCTCAACTATATTCACGAATAAAATAATAAATATTAGTTAAAGCAATATTTTAAAACTCATAGGATGAAAGTCAAAACCACGTTAATCATCGATGCATCAAACAAGTTTAAAGAAAAAACTTCACCACTTTTTCTTGACTTCTCTGTAATGGCAATGCGAAGTAAAACACTTTAACGTCGAGATAAGATAAAAAAAAAAAAAAAAACTAAGGAATATTCATTCACACATAATATGATTCTTTACAAGAAACAGGTGCCGTTACCCCGTCGCTTTTTATTATTTCGATAGCCAAATCGCTTATACTAAACTATCGATCGTTTTATTTAGACTTAAACCCGTTTAAACATAAAAATAATTTTGTAGCCAATCTCTACAACAGCAACAACTTTTTCTTCGTTTGCAATAATCGTTATACACACATTGTGCAATCGACTGCGTAATTGATTAACACAGTGACGTACGAGAGCGCTTTTATGCGATTCTCTGATAATTCCGCTCGTATACGTAATTGTTTTTCTCTCGTTTTCAGTAGCATAATTTCGCGGCTTTCGCTAGAACGAAACTCTCATGCGCTTTACTTCGCTTGCACACTCATAGATGTTCAAATGTTACATACACGTATGCATGTAAATATGTATAATTCAGAAAACGTTACGTAGATACGCATACAAATACGCGCGCGAGAGCAACGGAGAAAGAGATCGGCGAGAGGTCGCGCCTCGCGGAGAACAAACCTGTTTGAGTCTCCTATAT